>JBBPOF010000034.1:0-73730 GCA_038091315.1 Porphyrellus cyaneotinctus | reverse complement strand
TAATACTAGTCCACACGTGGGATCTTCAGAATTGTAGCTTACGTTCTTTATGCTATGCATCGCCTGTTGCACTAGTTCTCCATAGCCCACTGAGGGAGCCACTCCTCCCAATCTTCCCATGTAGCATCGTCATCTTTGTTGTCGGTATGGTGGTCACGTCCCCTTCGAGGATCAAGAATAGTTGACAAAACATGCAGCGCACCATTGCGCGCGGGAATGTCGAATGGTCCAACGTGATGACCATTGACATTGAAGTTTGTAAAGCACTGCGGTACCTTTTCAACTTCTTTGGAAGTCGCTCGAACGCGCCGGATGTAGGAACAAATGTGGTGGTTGCTGTTGCCCCCAATAAACTAACACCGTGTCCGTCATCCGTGCAGCATTGCCATCAATCAATAGCATCCCTAAGGCCAACGCACTGTATGGCACTTGTCTGGGGCAACGTCAGAAAAGTAGAGCCAGGATAGCCAAAAGAGGTTACTGACGAAAAAAGAAAAACCTCTGGTACAAAGAAAGTCTTTTGGAAGAAAAATGGAGGGGGTAATAAGGGGCGACTGATTTGGTGGATAACACCTGAAAAAACCCCAGATGAGATAACTAAACTATCAATAATTACGCGCACCATTTTTGACTCTGATATCTCTCTTTGTCACCTCTACAAGTGTATTGATCCTCAAGCGAGGCGGGAGTGGAGTACTGAGAATGCTCAGCCTTAATAGTTCCAAACCCATCGAGCCGTCAAGTTAGTAGCAGAAGTAGAATTCTGAACGAGGACCACAATTTCGTACGACTCTGGAAGGATATGGCATGCAATGATCTTCTGGGTAATGCATGCCAGCGCTTCTTTACACCTCTTCTTTTCGGGCGACTCAGGTTCTTTCTCGAGTTCTTCTGCAAGCTGGATAAGGTCTCCAAAATTGTGAATGACATCGCGAGCGCCATCTGCGAAGAAAGTAACAAGACTCTCGTCGTGCCTATGATCGTCACGACGAGGCTTGTGATGACATGGGAACTGAGCGTCTGGCACGGCAAAGAAGGTGATGCTCGAAGGCAGATGGAGATCAGAGGAACATTCGGAAGACGAGAATCTGCGACATACCTATTGGACGGATTGCTAAGGAGGTCAACCACGCTATCACTGAGATCGATAGCTTTCACCAATCGCGAGTATCTGGCTTATCGTGAGCTCCTTTCCATTCACCGCATCGCTCTGAATAGTACTCACTGCCCATCATCTTTCAGCAGCTGGTAAGTGGTACTGTCTTCAGCAATGCCGCTCATGTAACTCATGTATTCAATGAGGCCATCCAAGGACATATGGCCGAACCAGGGCCAAGGTAGGGTTACCATATGTTGCGCTGGTCGTTCTCTGCATGCTGCGGAAGGTTGTACTTAGTACCAATCCCGAAGGAGATCACACTGTTGCATGCTAGAGTGGACTGAGAAAATCGGTATCTGCACCAATGCATACGCTCTGCCTAACTGAGTCTTCTGGCGACCTAGAAGCAGTTCAGAGCGGTTCTCACCTGTGGAACGATAATTGAAGGTGGTATTACGTCTGGTAAGGTACAACAGCAAAGGTCACTTTAGTCTACTCCACCATTTGGCGGAAGCGGTCTTGGATCTCCGTATGCAAAGCATCCAGCTTCTGCGTGATTGGTCCTTGGCCTTGAGAAGGTGACTTGAGCACAAACCAAAAGTTAGCTCCAGCTCCACCATATTACTGTGTAGTTCACCTCAAACTTCATCTGAGAAAGCTTAAAT
Source organism: Porphyrellus cyaneotinctus (assembly GCA_038091315.1). Taxonomy (NCBI): domain Eukaryota; kingdom Fungi; phylum Basidiomycota; class Agaricomycetes; order Boletales; family Boletaceae; genus Porphyrellus; species Porphyrellus cyaneotinctus. The sequence goes on along the minus strand of JBBPOF010000034.1, from coordinate 71,966 downwards.
ATCAAGTCTCCAGAGGACTCTCTGACTCTAGCGAACGTTAAGTCACCCTGTGCAGTTGCCCTCAAGGCGGAATCGTAGAACGCGACATAATTCCGCAGCATTGCATGCGTCTTGTAGAAAGGACAGTAGCGATCATACTCGCTCATACCGTTCTGTTGCAAGAAATCGTCTTTGAGCATTCTCGCAACTTCGAGAGTAATCTTGTCGTTCTCGCCGAGTGCGCTCTTGCCAACTAGCTGAACAATCTCCGCAAGGTCATCTTCCTTTTGGAGAATTTCTTTCGTACGCACGCGGAGCTCAACGAAGCCCGGTGCGTCGCGCTCGTAAAAGGGTTCGAGCACCTTCGTGTACTTCGAGTACGACAGATTCCAATTGACGGATGGGAAATGTTTACGTTGTGCCAGCTTCTTATCGAGGCCCCAGAAGACCTGGACGATTCCGAGTGTAGCTGACGTGACTGGGTCGGCGAAATCACCTCCCGGTGGTGATACACTGACCATCTGGTCAACAAAAGTAACATTCTTCGAGTCACAGGGAAGACTCACGCTCCAACAATGGATACCGTCCCCTGTCGCTGCGGGCTACCCAGACATTTAACCTTACCAGCTCGCTCGTAGAAGCTCGCGAGCTTGGTTGACAGATACGCAGGATACCCAGAGTCGGCTGGCATCTCTGCAAGACGACCAGAGATTTCACGTAGGGCCTCGGCCCAACGAGATGTCGAGTCAGCCATCATGGAGACGTTAGATCCTTGGTCACGGAAGTACTCCGAGAGTGTGATGCCCGTATAAATCGATGCTTCACGCGCAGCGACAGGCATGTTTGACGTGTTTGCAACAAGGGTGGTGCGCTTCATGATGGGTTCTTGGCGACTGCCGATTTCCATCGTTAGCCCAGGAAACTTTTTGTGGGATTAGCACGCGAACGCGAATGAACGAGTAGAGTCCTTACTTCCATCAAAACTTCAGCCATCTATCATCATAGGAAGATAAGTAAGGGCAGAATACCGTACAACAAACCAACCTCGTTTCCTCGCTCTCCACACCCAACATAGATGATAATATCGGAATTAGAATACTTGGACAAAGCTTGAGAAATGACAGTCTTGCCGCATCCAAAGGCACCAGGGATAGCAGTGGTGCCTCCTTGGACACACCTTTGCATGATAAGTCCATGGCGCCCATTGGATAGAGAAAGCCACGTACGGGAAAAGTGCATCTAGAATTCGTTGACCAGTCAACAACGGGTAATCCGCCATCAACTTCTCTGTGACCGGCCGGGGTGCGCGGACAGGCCACAGTTGCATCATCGTGTGTTTAGTCGTTCGGCCGTTGAACTCAGTTTCTAAAACGACATCCTAACAATACGTGATTAAGAGATGGTAGGATGAATGAAAGTCATGGACACGAACATCGACGGCATAACTTCCTTTGTCTGCGATGTGAGTGATAGTGCCCAGTGCACGAGGTGGCAGCATAATCTTGTGATTGTCCACGAGGGAGTTCTCATAGACACCGCCAAAGATATCACCTCCTGATATATGATCACCAACCTACACACACCGTCAGAAGAAAGCCGTGGCCGAAAGTCGAAGAAATACGTTGAAGGATACAGGGGTGAAATCCCACTTGAGCGAACGATCAAGCGCTTCGGTGTTAATGCCACGTGGAATATAGATTGACTTGGAAAGTTCTTGGATGGACTGAATGACCACGTAGCCAGCTCAATCGAAGAACGAAAAGTCATGGAGCGGCTTACGCGCAATGGTCTTTGGATGCCATCCACGATGTTACCCATCAAGCCTGTAGCATGTTGAGTACGACAAACAGCCACACGGATGTCACACACCTGGCCCCAACTCAACGCTGAGGGGCTTGCCTGTCCGAAGGACAGGGTCTCCAACTGTAACACCCGATGTTTCCTCATAAACTTGGATGGTTGCTTTGTCTGCCTCTATTCGGATAACCTCTGAAATGTAGGTTAGTGGTGTAGAGCCAGCCCACAAAGATGCTGTCAATTACCCCCCACTAGTTCGTCATGACCGACGCGGACCAGTTCATACATGGCAGCGCCGATCATGTTCTCTGCGATCACGACTGGGCCAGAAACACCAAATACCTGTCCAAAGCGCGACTCATGCTCCTCGTCTGCGATCTTTGGGAGTTCGCGCTTTGCGTTTTGTAGTGCACCAGCCATCGTCGTTGGTGATACAGAACTGCGAGCGAGAGTATCCCAAAGCGGAATCTGAATTCAGTCGGGAATTGCCGATGCGCGTAAGTATACGCCAATGACGCGTCCCGTCCCAAACGTCATTACAATCGTCCTCTCACCATGCCACCCAAAGCGTGAGTGTCGATGCTCGGCCTTGCGTCGTTCTACTGACATAAGTTTACAGAGACTGGGATAAATGTACGTCCCACTGTGCTGCACCACGTTCAGCACACTGAACCCCATGCTAGATGACAAGAAAGTAGACGAGAAGGAAGAAAAGATTCAAGGCAAGTTATACCATCCGCCGATCGAACAACTTCTCATACATCTTTCAGCGCTCACGGACAGTGATATCCAAATCCTTAAGACTTATGCATGTCTCACGCTTGTGTTTTTCTTCGTGATAGTACTGACGTATCCTGTAGGGCCAAGGTCCATACGCTGCCAAGTTGAAAAAGACCGAAACAGACATTAAAGAAGTTCAAAAGCGAATTGACGAAAAACTCGGCGTGAAGGAATCGGATACGGGTCTAGCTGCACCAAACCTGTGGGACCTCGCTGCTGACCGTGCGCGCATGGGCGAGCACCCCCTCCAAGTCGCGCGTTGTACAAAAATCATTCCCATCGATCCCAAGAAAGCGGAATTGGCTCGAGCAGTCAACCCTGCCGGAGCAGCGCAAGGTCAGAAAGGTGCTGATGAACAAGACAAGTACGTCATCAACATCAAGCAAATCGCAAAGTTTGTCGTCGGACTTGGCGAACGTGTGGCCCCCACAGACATTGAAGAGGGCATGCGTGTCGGGTGCGTAGCGCCGTTTCCTAGACCATCTTCCTTCTAATAACTTCATGTAGAGTCGACCGGAACAAGTACCAGATTCAAATACCATTGCCACCAAAAATCGATGCATCCGTTACGATGATGCAAGTGGAGGAGAAGCCAGACGTCACTTATTCCGACGTTGGGGGTTGTAAGGAACAAATCGAAAAGCTCCGCGAGGTCGTTGAGACTCCTCTTCTTTCGGTATGTCTCTCGGAGTGAAAGGGACTTGTAACCGTTCACATCGAGTTTAGCCAGAACGTTTTGTCAAGCTCGGTATTGATCCTCCGAAAGGCGTACTCCTTTTTGGGCCACCTGGAACCGGCAAAACTCTCTGTGCTCGTGCAGTTGCCAACCGTACTGATGCTACCTTCATTCGCGTGATTGGATCCGAACTTGTGCAAAAGTATGTTGGTGAAGGCGCCCGCATGGTCCGTGAGCTCTTTGAAATGGCACGCTCCAAGAAAGCCTGCATCATCTTCTTTGATGAAGTAGACGCTATTGGCGGTGCACGATTCGACGACGGTGCAGGTGGAGATAACGAGGTACAGAGAACGATGCTGGAGTTGATCAATCAACTTGATGGGTTTGATCCCCGAGGGAACATCAAAGTGTTGATGGCAACGAACAGACCAGATACGCTAGATCCTGCATTACTTCGGCCTGGACGACTTGATCGACGCGTGGAATTTTCGTTACCCGATAACGAAGGACGCGCACATATTCTGAAGATCCACGCACGGAGGTATGTCCACCTTTCGCCACTCAACTATACCCAAAACAAAACTAATATATTCTTGCAGTATGAGCGTTGAAAGGGACATACGGTTTGACTTGATTGCACGTCTATGCCCTAACACCACCGGAGCGGAGTTGCGGTCAGTGGCTACGGAGGTACGCCCCATGTTGAATGTTGTGACACAGAAATATTATATCCCGCAGGCTGGTATGTTCGCAATTCGGGCACGGCGGAAGGTTGCAACAGAGCGTGACTTTTTGGACGCGGTAGAGAAAGTTGTAAGACAAGGTACGAAGTTCTCGTCAACGTACGTTTATCCCTTTCCCCTTTCTTTCTGCATCCACTTATCTTATCTTGATGATATAGGCCGTTATATCAAGTATATAATTAGTAGATTAATTGTGGACTCCTAAGTGGTCATGTATCTTATCTCTCTCCGTTGGATTGTTTCTCGTCTGCTGGCTGACTGAGGGTCAGTGCTTGCATATATGATATTGATGACTGGCTGAATGGCCGTGATGAAACTCGCGATATCTAGATCTCAACATTCACAATTGGCGGCTTTGAATTGGGCTGAAGTTGTACTCTGTAAGGATGCCACGGAGCTCACGTCAACTAGCCATTTGAGCTCATTGAAAAGTGTAGAGAGATGTTTTGCACGAGCGACGAAATCAGTATTGGCACTGACGATGTGGGTCAATATTGTCACGATCCAGGAGACAGGGCCGAACGACGTCTCCGTTTTTGCGCCAAAGCTTGAGGATGTGGTAAAACGTGCGTTCGGAGAAGGGCATCGTACTACTATCGTCACCGCTGGAAGCTTGGGGTACTATTTGGTTTGGTAATGTAATCAACAAATTTTACCCAAATGGCTTTGGCAGCTGTAGTAATCTACCATATCTCGGGTTGCTCACTGATTCGAGGTTCCCCCTTGCCAGTGCGGGTCAAGTCAGATCTCCGATATCAGTCATCGATCGTTCCCAAAGTGAAGTCAACCCGGCAAACTTGGCATATTGAACTCAGATGTGCTTTGCAGGGTATTTTACAGGGTAGTAACCATGTCGCTTGAACATCTTGTGAGGGAATGGCTCAGATTAGACCCGGTATGCCTCTTGCATTTCTCCCCACCTGAATCCAATGCTGAATATCGCCGAATACTAGAACGAGAAAACAAGAAGAGAGGTTGAAATACTGTGGGATACCCAAAACATAGATGAGTTGGAAAAACGAATGAGGTAAAGATCAAGTTGCCCGTCAAATTAGATTTCACTACGATGGTTACATCACTGGCAGGCCACGCATAGAATTTGGCACTGCAGGTGAGTTCACTATTAGTATTCATTTTCGCTATTAATGCCAAGCTCCAGGACTTCGAGGAAAAATGGAAGCTGGGTGGGCGAGAATGAACGACTTGATCATCACCCAGACATGTCAGGTGAGCATTTATGAATATCATAAGTGTTTGTGTAGTATGAAGCAGGTTGTTTTCAGGGACTTTGCGCATACTTGTTGAAGAACGTCGCCGATGCTAGTTCACGTGGTATCGTGGTCGGTCACGACCATCGACATAATTCGGCCGGCTGGGCACGCCTCACAGCAGCGGTGTTCCTCGCAAACAATGTGAAAGTTTTTCTTCTAAATGGCTTGGTCCATACGCCTCTGTGAGTCCCCTTTTCTGCCTCATCCTGCAGGAGTAGATATAATGCGCTCCCAAGTGTACCCTTTTCGGTAAAAGGACTGAATGCAGCTTGCGGGGTGATGATCACTGGTGTGTCGTTTTAAAAGATTTACTTACAATCCTTCTAGTCTGATTTCAATGCTTCTGCAGCAAGCCACAACCCAAAGGTATTTATTGCACCACAATTTTTTGTTGAGCTTATGCCTTAGTTTCTTATGAGGATGACAACGGCTTCAAAGTTCGTATTCTAAATCCACGGCTTTATTTTACTTACTCGTGTATACAGGTTTACTGGGAAAACGCCGTACAGGTAGGCTGGCATGGGTCAATGCCACGTGCATAAATCACGGCCACTACAGATCATTGGGCCTCACGATACCGGTATCTCCCAAGCGATCCTGGGTAATCTAGAACCAAAGATACAGCAAGTACCTGACGTTTACGCGTCCGAGCTTTGTTACGACCCCACGGACGAGATGAAAGAAAGATATTTCACGTTAATCCATGGCTTGGCAAGCCCCAGGTTCGTGGTCGAAATTTATTACGATATTTGAGTAGTTATAATGCGCACAGGCTTCGCGTCGATGCTACTTCCATCAAGTTTGTCAATACCTCAATGCATGGCGTCAGCGATGCCTTCGTGTCTGAAGCGTTCAAACGTGCTGGTTTTAAACCATACATTGCTGTAGAAGAGCAGAAAGTCCCGGATCCCGACTTCCCAACAGTTCGATTTCCAAATCCAGAGGAAAAAGGTAGGGTGTGCATATATCTTCGATAACCTTACGACTAAACCATTGTAGGGGCTTTGGTAAGCGGATAACAGACTTTTCGTTTCCCTCGTTGACGCTGTAAAGGAATGCGCAATTTCAACAGCTATCCGTTCTGGTGCAGACTACGTGCTAGCACAGGATCCCGATTCTGATCGATTCTCGGCTGCTGAGAGAGGGTGAGCCTTTTTGCCGCGGAATCGTAGCTATGTTCAGACAATGGTCCAGTCCCGACGGGAGTTTCACGGCATTCACCGGTGATCAGTTGGGAACCCTGTTTGCTAGCCATGTCTTGGCAAGATACAAGGAATCTGGAAAGCCGTTGGGTGAGTTACATACTTGGTTCGGTACATCCGACAACAACCTCGCCAATTGCGTTCCAGATGCATTAGCGATGGTCGCCTCTACGGTAAGCTCTAAAATGATCGAGGCAATGGCACATCGTGAGGGTTTCAAGTTTATCGACTGTCTGACCGGTAGGCTTCCCAAGCATGGCCTCTGAGATTTGTCTGGTAACTCAACAGGATTCAAATTCATTGGAAATACTGCCCTGGACCTTGAGCGAGACGGCTATGAGGTTCCCTTTGGATACGAGGAAGCTATCGGTTTCATGTTCGGTTCCGAGATACGTGACAAGGACGGAGTGGCTGCAACGGTGAGCGCAAGCGCGCCAATGAATACCAATGCTCATGGGGAAGAAGCTGACGTTTGCAGAGATGGTGACTGAACTACATAGCCAAGGTCGGACTGTTCACGACTATCTAACAGGACTCTACGAAAGGTGCGTTTTCCTAGGTATCACTTTTTGCTAGTTCACAACCACTCCCTAGATACGGTTATTTCGAGGTGCGTTACTGCCGATCGCTTTGGCGTTGTCGCTTGATGCGTTGCAGACCAGAAACAGTTATTTCGTTTGTTCGGATACTGTCAAGATTGACAAAATTTTTGGGGAACTTCGCAAGTTTGAGAAAACAGTACGTTTTTGTGTTGACGTGGCGTCGCCAGTGCCAAGAAGTGACACTCCACAGCTGCATCCCCTCACGAAACAATATCCTCAGTCGATAGCTGAGTTAACTGTCGTCAGTATCATCGATCTGACAATTGGGCATGGATATGATAGCACAAACCCTCCGACATATGCACCGAGGTTGCCACTATCCTCGGGGCACATGATTCAATTCAGGGCAACATCTGCGGACGTTAACATAGTGCTTACCATAAGGTTTACTCCACGTGTTACTTTAAATATCTACTAATTTCATTTCAGAACGAGCGGAACAGAACCAAAGGTACGGCGCCAGTCATTATCACCGAATGAAAGGCACTGAATCTGCCCCTCAGATAAAATACTACTTGGAGGGCTGTGGCAATAACTCAGAACAGGTGTCGGCCATTTTACCTCGTGTCGTCGAGCAGTTGGCAAACGAGTGGATGAAAGCATCCGAAAATGATCTTGGTCGACCTTGAGGAGAGGAACGTGCTTACTACTTGTCTATTATGTCCCATGTCTTGATCTGCTATAAGCTGCATCGTCAAAGATGAAACACCGAACAACCTTACTTTTTGGTTTGTCAAATTTTGTTCGTAGTGCAAGTGATCCCTTCGTCTTTAAAGTTGACTTGAGATCACACCATCAGGGTAGCCATCCCCCAACCGCCCAGTGCCCCTAGACAGTTCGGTCACCAGGTCACTGATGGGCGACCACAAACGCCCCCCACCTTCGCATACCATTTTCGGGAATGGAATGAATGGCTACGCGTCCGGACCAGTTTGGTCGTCAAATGTGCAGGTAGAGATACCAGGAGTGCACTCGGCAAAAATAGGACGATGTTTATTGATGTCTTCAAAGTGTCTTAGGAAGGGATGCTGGATGCAGAGAAAATGTAGGTCTAGGATATCGATCAACTTATGCTTGGACTGCAGGACTGCCGTATCTCATGGGGTGCGATGGACCGGCCTCATTGGCAGCCATGCTACACTTTTGGTATGGAAACCTTCTCACAAGGTGAGCTACCGCGAGCTTTCTGTTGCTACTGTGTCACGGATTGCAGTTTTTAAACAGTCCCCGTGTCTTCCCAACCCGTCTGAAACTCGTTGAAGTTTCTGCGTGACCCCACCGTACCATGCGGTCATACCCCCTTTAGGAGTTCTCCTGTGAGCCATACAGATATTTAAGCGCCTCGATTCCCATGATATTTCGTGACATTACGTCTATGTGGTGGTGGTGATGACGATCGCCAGCTCTTTATCAGTGTTACTTTTGCTCCTCCCTCTCGTCTCTGCCTTGGCGAGTCAGCGTCGGAGCACACCACTCTGTGGACAATATGAGTCGACCACATGGGGCTCATATATCCTTCTCACCGACCTTTGGGGTAAAGCCCATGCGACATCCGGCTGGCAGTGCTCTACACTCAAGTCCGTCAACGGCGACACCGTGGCTTGGCACACAGCCTGGGACTGGATCGGCGGTAATGGTATTAAGAGCTTCTCTAACATTCAGCTCGATTTTGGGGCCAACCGAAGACTGAACAATATCACCAGCATGCCAGTGCGTTTCTTTTAGTCTGATTCTCCCTTGTTTTTTGTCGGCTCATGTCTGATATCGTAGTCGAAGTGGGACTGGCACCAGAGTAACACTGATGTCATGGCTGACGTTGCCTATGATTTCTTCACCTCGAGCACCGCTGGCGGTTCCGCGGAGAACGAAGTCATGGTCTGGCTCGCTGATTTCAACTGTGGACCTTTTTCTCACAACTACGACGCCAATGGCTCTGCAATCCCTGTTGCAACCAACCTCGGGATCGTTGGTTATACTTGGTAAGTCACTGGTAGAAATGGATTCAGTAATCAACTCAAGCAGCTGTGTCTCAGGAATTTGTACGCGGGTTGGAACGGCTCTCACAAGGTTTTCTCGTTCCTTCTCGCTAGTGATACCGCCCGCTCCTTCCAAGGTGACATGCACAAGTTTTTCCAAGTAAGAGTTCCACATTCCACATGCTTCCATCCATTTCCTTGATGCGGGCATCACATAGTATCTAGTGAACCACGGGTATATCTTGTCTTCGCAATACCTCACGATCGCGCAGGCAGGGACAGAGGCGACCTCCGGAAGTGCCACTTTGACGACGTGTGTCCCTTAACACACTAAATTATTCGTTCTAACTCGCGCGTTTTCCACTCTTTTCAGTTCGGCCTATAGATTAGCTATCAACTAAGGAGGTCAGTGCTCACCTTCGGAAAATGGATGGCTTTCGGTTTGTAATGCTCAGGCTGGGAATTTGGACTCCATACTTATCTGCGTACTTTCAATGTTAACTTTAACTCTTGCTTTAACTGCTGTCGAAGGGATGGTCAAGAAAAAATTATGTTTTGAGTGCTATGTAGATTATTTTCTTTGCAGTTGCATGGAGCTTGGGCCGTGCCTGGCTCGTACCTGACTTTGGAGTGCCGCGCTGAATTCGGGCCACCGTGGGTAGCCAGTAGAAGCTAAGGACTTCGTTAGTAAATAATCACAACGGTTCAGCTTTACATTTACAGAGATGAAAGTGATAGATTAGAAGGAAAATTCGAACTATGTATCGTACATTCAATACTCTTTATACAATGTCACTGAAGACATGGCAATTGTTACATGGAGAACATCATATCCGACAGCGAAACTCCCCACACGTGCATTGTATATTCCTTGACATGGCCAGAATCAAGGGGCCATGAGAGTAACCTGAAGCAAAATAATCAGTTGTGTGCGAGAATGAGGAATACAACATTAGTGTAGTAATTACCCTCATGAAGTCTTCATAGCTGAATCGTGCCCAACCATCATTGTTGATATCGAACCTTTGAAGAAGTATTAGAGACTTGCATCCGTGAAACTAGAAGAGTGAACCTTTGGAAGCCTTCAGTAAGTGTTTTTACTGTGACACACGCTCTGACAAATCGATCGAACGTAATTCCGGGGGTCGGTCCATATGAGGATGATTGGCCAGAAGCTGCAGATGAGCAAGATAAACCAATTTGATGAAACGGGGGTCAACCAGGATTACCGTATTTATGCTGGAGCAGGTCAAGGAGTGAGGGGGAGAGATTGTATCCGAAGTTTTTCAAGGCATCCGACAATTCTCGTCTCTCGATGGTTCCCGAGTGATCTCTGTCAAAGTGCCTGAAGGCACGTTGCCAATCTGCGATATATTGCCACAGTCGAGTAAACTCTGTCAACAAAGTGAGAATATGTATGTCAAGTACGCAGGATCACCTACCATTAAACTTGATGGTGCCAGTGCGATCGTTATCCTAAAACCTTATAATTTATTTCCAGTCAAGGTCACACACAACGCAATCCACTTACGAACATGTTCATAAGCATCTTGACGGTATCCAGATCAAACTCTTTGAATAAAGGCGTTAGAAATCAGGTAAAACAGGCAATGATTAAGTTACTAGTCCAGTTTCCTGATTTGATAGGACACGGAATCAGCTAGATCTGGATACAATGGAATGATATATACCGTTCACAAGGGCATTCTGCAACTCTTTGATATTCAGAGCACCAGATCTGTTAGTATCTACCGCAGAAAAGTATTGCCACAGCTGGGGGTCAGCTCCAACGGGGGCAGGATACACTGAACCAGAGTGGTGATGGGAATGGGAATGGGAATGTGAGTGCGATCGATGGACATAGCTGGGGTCACTGTAGTAAGACATCTCTGGTGACGGGCACTTGACGACTGTGATTGATAGAGAACAAACAGGACATGGTGGGAATTTTTAAAGGTCTCAAGCGACTGGGCGCGAAATCCATCCTAAACAAGACTCCGGCGGACCTGTTATCATTCCGGTTCCTGGTTTCTAGCCTGTAAATAAGCCCGAACACGCTAGATGCGATAAGAACTCATCTCGGATCACGATATCACTTGTGTATTAGCAATTTTTTGGTATCCCCCACCGCCTTTGATCTTTCCATTAACAACCTCTCGTATTTGAGGGGGAGTGCTGGAGTATGACTACCGAGTATTCTACATCATGGCCTTCGAGATAATTTTTTTCCATACATTTCCTAGAGTCCCTGAGGTCCTTGTAATTAAACACAATTTGCTAGATTATTTGTATTACCGACAACTTCGGGGTAAAACTTGCGGGGTTTGAATTGTTGCTTATTTTGGTCTATTAGGAAGTTTACTAGCTAAACGTACAAGGACCCTCGAAACGACCGCAGGGAAGGAGCACAGGCATTTCCATCCATTACTAACCGCCTGTACTTGGAGGACGGTAATGTGTTGTCTGTGTTCGAGAGAAATTGGTATTCCGTTAGTAAGAAATTGGACTGACCTTGAACTTGCACGTTATCTAGCGCAATACCTCGGTCTACAAGTCGAGAGGCACGGCCTTGATCTCAAAGCAACCCACCTAAAACTGAAGCTTCTCTCAACAAGCAGCGCGTCACAACGGGCCGCCGAAGTCAAGGAAACGCCCAGCCTGACGGCCGCCTAGCACGATGGAGGGTTTCAGAGCGCGACAAGCAAGCATCGACCATCATCTCGAAGTTGCCCGGAGATGTCTCGCGCTGTCCGTTTCACAGTGTTCGCACTTGAACGACGGCCTGGACCCACCCCGGGTCGAGCTACCGCGACAGGGCAGTCGTATCGCAGCCAAGATCATACACCTCCGAAACCTGATCGCTACTCTCACCCCCGTCCCAGCTACGACCGAAGCTGAACAGAACTCGATGTTCGACCGCTTCCGCGCAAGCGTCGTCGAGACGTTTTGGAGCGATGGACGTGAACACGTCGCACGCAATCGAATTGACAGACAGCCTCATCTCGTTCAACAAGTTCATCCACTGGACCCTCCAACGTCCCGTCGTTCTCTGGATTTTTCCACTTCAACACCTCGACATCGCAGAGCAGGTTCCTCGAGAATTTAGATCACGAGTATTTTTATTTTTATTGTGGAAAGCTGTTGGGCTGTATGGAAGACGAGTTACAGTGTAGTACTCGCATTCTGGAAGTGTGCATCGTTGAAGTTCATGATTTGTAAAACCATCCGTCCTGTTGACGAGTCAACACAAATCTGTAATTGAAAGCTCATAGATGTTAATTTTCGACGAGCGCGGGGTAATAACGACCTGGGCACAGGTGCCTGGCGAGCAACGTCCATTTGCGATCACTGGATCCTACATGGGGTGGGTCAACTGATATACAAACTTCATTATATTTTATAACTTTTTGGAACAAAAAAATTCTTCATAAATGTCATCAGTCGTGGTAGACATTCCTTAGAGGACCTGAGAGTTAATGCAAGCTCTTAATCGAAATACTTATCAAGCGATGCGACCGCATCAATCTCTGCCCATGCTCGTTCCTGGGCCTGTACCCCTGGATGCTGCAGCATGACAAGCATAAAAGATTGCAATGTCGACGTGGTCTGCATAGAAACTGCATAGATCCACGTACTTTCAAACTAACTGTTCCTGCACCAGCTATCAGATTATTGATCGATGAACTAAACTGCATTTATTTCCTGTCTCACTTACTACAAAAGCCGATGCGCAGGCATTCTTCAATGTCCCTTTAGAACGATGAGCGCCATTGCTGATGCGTGGCCTACTGTCTGTGAGTCCGACAGGGGCCTGAATGAGCACAAATCCCACCAGGCGTTTTCTGGCATGTTCATGTTCAAAAGTCGCTTCTATCATCTGCGCGGAAAGCTGCTTGGCAAGTGCTGCCCAGCGTCTCAAGACAAACCACCCCGGAAAATGGGGGACTAAGACGAAGATCAGCTTGACAGTTATCACGAAAGGGCGACCACTTACCAAAAGAGAGGGTCCCCCGTTCAGCGTAACTCATCCATGGCTTCTTGTTGTCAATGCTGAGAAGATTTCCCATGAGAAGAACGTGCCCAGGAAGGAGGAAGAAACCACGGACTTTCCGTCGTCGCTCTGTAAATAAAGCGAAAGAGGTGACCACCACCGTGCTATTTACCATCAAGATATGCACTGAATTCAGAGGCGAAAGAGCGGAAGGGAGTGAAGCAGGCGACTTTATATGGACCTGTCTTCCCAGTTACTGCGCTATTTGACTCTGGGATGTAAGTGCAGCTGCATCAAGTCAGAGCACTTTTTCAACCCACCATGTGTGGGTAATCTATTGACATTGCCCTGTTCGTTACTCCGTGCGGCTTGGTGGCAAGGTACCATCAAGCATGTCACTTCCGCGTACTCCATCGCTTTACTACGGCCGCCCAACGCAGCTTCAAAATAGATCGAAATGCTCGAGGAGTTGAGGTTATTCTCATCCTGCTGTCGATACAGTTGCACGTTCCACATCTGGGTATTCGTAGACTCTAACTGATTCACGGGCTTTCCTGAGAAGTGAGGGCGCACGTTCCAAGCTTGTCGAAGGGGTGACTTACTTAGCTTCATCCGAGTCCGTTCTGGGGGACGACTTTACTATAACTTGGGCGAGAAATAGGTGGTCCAAACGGATGAACGTCCTGTGAGTGCATCATATTTTCCAGGCGAATCTCAAGTACAAGACGCGACCGCGCGCAGTCCATATCGTCTTCCTCGACTTGAAGATATGTGTTTATTGCTGTTTGTACCTAATAACCAACACACTCTCACTCTTCAAAGCTCGTAATGGACTTTTTTTGTGAGCTTTGACATCTCGACAGAGTACCGTTTCTTAACGTCGTGTTCCTAGTCTGTATTCCTATCGTATGTCAGTGTTGTCGTCCCACCTGCTCTCCGTCCGCACTCGGCTGACTACCCATTCTCAGTCGGTTGCCCGACTCGAGTCTCTCCTGATGCAAACCAAGGCGCCAGAATCTGCCCGAGATGTCACAACGGTGAGTTTGCTCCCGAAATTTAGAATGTGTTGTTGAATATAAGCACTCCCAGCTTCGATGTTCGCCGCCAAGTCACGCACGTGGTTCGAGCTCTGTTTCGTGCCCTTGATTCCGTTTCGATCTAAACGTGTCTGGATGTGTGGGGTATGCCAGCTCGAGACCCCGATGCAGCCAGGGTCAGTAGTGCCTTGCCTTCTTCCAGTAGTGAATTCCGATCTGGCTTCGTCAAATAGGTGGGAACCTCCTGTAGCTCAGCCAGGATACGCTGGATGAGCAGCAGACATCTAGGTATCGTTCCTTTTCGCCCTCTTATCTCCCGATCTGTATCCATGTATGTCCTTCGAACTGCTCGGATCTGTACTCCTGTTGTAGTGGTCATATGCATACTGAATGCCCTTCTCGATCTCCTTCCCACACAAGCAAAAACCCTCTTACTGCTGATACTGCACGAGCAATCCTCGCGTCCTCCGGAGGTGCGAGTAGCTACGGATGGTGGTCGAATCCTTCGCACTCAAACAGTCATCTTTGCGGTGGCAAAGCTTGTCAGACTCATGTTCGCAGCCATCCACATCCCAGTCGAACTTGCACGCATGACAACGTCTGCATGTGGTTTGCAAATATCGACGGGTGGGACTTTGATTCAGGCTCGGTCGTGTGGGGCCGACGGCAAGTCCTGACGTACTGTTCATCAACTATAGTCGCGGTCGTCGTCACCGCCCCACCCAAACCTATATAACCCTCGTGGAAAACTAGCATTATCTCGTCGCTGGTTACACCCATCGAGTACACAGCGTAAAGTCCTTTTTCTCTCCACCTGACCTTTTGTCTCAGCACAACGACACGGAGGTGTCACACGTCCTGCCGCCGGCACTGGGTTCGTCTCCATACGCCCTCTTTACCGTCGTCCGACTTCTCACTTTCCACCTGTCGGCGTTACGCTCCATTTCAAAGACAAGACCACGAGGGGAACTAGGCAACAACATTCTATCCCTCGCACACAAATGGGACATTGATCTCGAAGGTACATCGTTTCGTTGCGCAACTGTTTGTTTATCTCGATGCCCCTTCATTTCTCTCGCACACTCTAGGTGCCGGTGTACGTATCATAGGTGGTATGTAGTGGATATCGTGTTGAAATACCGTAATTGATACGCTATAATGTTTACTACTGTTTACTCCCTATACCCCCCTGATCTCCAAAGCCACCAAGCCTTCCCGTAGCACCGACGCACCGCCCAAGCGCTCAACGTTCAATCATGTTGGATCTTTTATGTGAGTTTTGACGTCCTTGCTTTCTTGACAGACAGATTAACGTTGCTCATCTCCATGTTCCCAGTGTGTATCCCCATCGTACGTTAGTGACAATCTCACCTGCTCTCCATCCGCAGTCGTTCTGACCACCCGTTTCGCACTGCTCAGTCGGTTGCCCGACTCGAGTCTCACCCGATGGAAATCAAGGCGCAAGAATCTGTCCGAGATGCCACAACGGTGAGCGTGCCCCCAATATTGTACTGTATCGCTCAACGTGAGTGCTCGCAGCATCCATGTTCGCCGCCAAGTCTCGCAAGTGGTTTGACTTTTGTTTCGTGCCCTTGATTCCACTTCGAACTCAACATGTCTGGATGTGTGGGATATGCCAGCTTCAGACCCCGATGCAGCCAGGGTGAGTAATGCCTTGCATTCTTCCAATAGGGCATTCCGACCGAGCTCACTCTCTGCTGAACTAGGTGGGAACCTCCTGTAGCTTCGGCCGGATATCAGCACCCAGGTGTACAGTACCAATATGGGTCACCACCTGTCGCACCCCAGAATCACAACAAGGGATACCAGCCAGGATACATTTACAATGAATGAGATCCATTATTGCTTTTCTTATCTCTCTCTGTACTTCCAGCTGCTCGGATCTTAACGTTAACACCCGTGTTATATCGTAGCCATATGTTTACTAAATGGACACCAGACTTGTGCTTGTTCGTCACGATCTACCAATGGTTACCCTTCTTGACCGCCTCCCCACTTTGAAATACACGACGATCAGACCCCCAATCAGAAATCCGCCCACAGCCGACACTGCACTGGCGATCCTCGCATCTTCCGTCCACTGTTCCGACGGCGTGCGAGTAGCTACGGATGGTAGTGGCGCGGGATCCGGTCCACGGACGTTTCGAAAGTCCGTGAGTGCTACTGTCGGGTCAGTCAGACTCAACAGTCCAACGAGTGCAGGTTTCGAAGACGTCGCGCCATGATGGACAACGTACACGTTCTAAACAGGACAATCGTCACAGTGCGCCGCAAGGTACAACAGGTCCTGACTTACCCTCAAGAACACGTCCCCGAGCAGCCAGTCCCCAGAGTTCACCTGCCAGTGCAACGCCTCATGAGTCACCAACACAGTACGACGCATTCGTTTACGCACGCCATCGTTGACTTGTATGCCCCCCATGCACCATCCGTCCCCCTGCCCACCCTCTGCCCAACTGATATCCTCGGGATGCACCGTGTACTCACTGCCTTGATCGCCTTGCCCGAACCCGAAGCGCACGTCGACGGCGCGGTCGCACCGAACTTCCCACAGATTCGTCTGTGCATTGTACCGCGTTGATCCCCCCGTTCCAATACTGCCCCAAAACGCATTGACGTCTAGCGTTGGCCCGAGAATGAGCGTCGTGCCTGTGTCGAGGACCGCGATCGGAGAGGGTGCACCCGGCACGAGCGATGCAGACAGCGGCAACGAGTGCCCGTTGATGGTCAGGTTGCGTATCGGCAATTTCCAATAGTCGTACGGGCTCGACTCGGTCTTGAACACGGGATAGTAGGTTAGTTGGGTGGTGCCGTTGGACGTGTCGACGATGGAGGCGTCGAGCTTGCCAATGGTGAAGGACGAGTTGCCGGCGCTTTGGTCGCTGACGTTGCTGTTTCGGCCCAGCTTGAATGCGAAGAATCGGTCCGATTCGCTCAGGTGGGAGAAGATGTTGTCGAGCAGACTTGTCCCTGTCGTTGGTCTGATCGCGGCCGCAGGCGGGAACGAGAGACCTAGGATTCCCGAGTTTCCAGTCGCTCCAAGGTAGAGTCCACTCGTTTCGTTGGCTAGCGCTAGAGGACGACATGAGCATCAATCAGTAGCGAGTTGGTCTGAATGGTTATAGTACCAAATGTCTGGGACACAATCTGGACGGTGCCAAGAGTGACAGCGTCGGTGCCTACGACGCCCCTGACAGAACCGAGAAGGTAAACCAGCTGGAATGGAACGCCAGAAAAATGAAGACTGGAGGATGTCGACGCAGAGTACGTTGGAACTCCTTGACAGTCTGGGTCTGCGCAATCCGAAGAAACAACCCACTTCATAAAATTATAATGAGCGAATATATGCACATGACGAGGAACGAATCTACCAAATCCGTCGAGCCAGTGTCGAAGGTAACCCAGAAGTCTTGACCTCCGATCCTTGAACAAGATGAGGTCGATGGAGTGTATCCGAGTGCGACTACTCACTCTATGTTTACTAGATAGGCGCTGCAGCAGAGCACGTCTGTAACCGCGTCCATTAATATATCTGTGATAACTTACAATTCCTCGCTGTCGAACACTGATATTCCCCCTTCACCGATGAGGGTCTTTACTTTCCGAGGAACGCGCCGCAAGACAAGTTCCGTGCCTTGTGTGATGAGAGTAACTGCTTTGCCGCTCATTCCTCAGTCTTGTTGGAAGTGGACAACAGCGAGTCATTTCCGGCAGAATACTAATGTGAGGACTACTCGCAGGTAGTCTGCTTTTGAATGCGATGAGAACGACGTTTCAATTCGGGCGGGTGATGGAGCGAGAGAGCTCATTGTCGACATCAGCACGTTACATCATACACATTCCTTCTATACAAAGACTAAAGATATCAGTGAACCGCCAGGTTCTACGCTTTTCAGACATCTGTCTGTTATACTCACCATTATACTATACTAACGTGCCTGCCTCCGGCTATCGAGCTCTTTGGCTTTTTCCCATACATCGATGGTTACCTCTTCCTGTAAACTGGATGCTGCAAGAAGCCTGGACGTTGCGAATGTTAGTATATAGGCAACACAAGTTACCAGCGAAAGGGAGCTAACCTGGCCACCTTCATGAGGTGAATAAGTTCGTCTGCGGTCACTGACTTATCTTGTTGACGTCGACGAACAAAGTCGTCTTGGATATGCTGTGTGCGTAATGAGAGGTTATAGTGTACCGAGTATAACGCCACTATTACCTTGGAGATCTCTTCGGTTACTTGCACCTTCTCGCTCATCGCTTTGCATGCTGCAATGTATGCGCGGTAAGCTGCCGTTTTCTCTATCGTGTGCATGGAAACCTCATCCTTAGGCTTGTATAAGTTAGGAGTCGTAGCAGTACATCGAAGGGGGACGTTGATGCCAGTCTGTTTGTATGCGAATAAGCAATCAATGATAGCGAGGGAGCATGTCTGGCATCACCTGAAATAGTGCACTCTTACTTCCTTCGCTTACTACGATCATGGAAAGATCGGTGTGAAACGTGAATTTACTTGAGAACGGAAAAATGTATTCCACTGTTTGCGAGTTCATTACATCCTGAATTGCTCGGACGTTCATGATGCCTGTCACGAGTATTATTAAAGAAGATACAGAGTAAAAGCTGTCGTGTACCTCTCTCAAGCAGTTTACCCTCTTGTATTGCACTCTCGGTCAAAAGAATAGTTGTTCCGTGGGGAAGCTGCAGATATCCCGAGTGTAGGTCCTCTTCTTTGCTTTCGGGAAGGAATGGGGTCTTGTTCAGGAGATCCAATGAAAGCGGAATGAGGAGATGCTGGGGTAGGAGCTCTGCAAGGACATGCGAGAGTGTTGGAATGAGCTCAGTTGAAGAAGGTCGAGGAAAGCGTGATATCGTCAGGGAAGGAGGGAGGAGTGGGATTGCACGAGTATGTCTATATGACGGGGATTAATAAAGCACCAAGGAAGATATATCTTTACGAACACTTTTGACGTCAGCTGAAGAAGAAGCCACTCTGCTGCATCGTTGTCGCCACCCAAGGCCTCGCTAGATATCCAATCAACGAGGTCCTTACGTACGCTGGGGTTGACGTTTGTGAGAGTTAGACTCGCAGAGTCCACCTTGTAACAGAAGGTATGCAATACGGGGACTTCCGGGGAAGAATCATCCTCTACGTTGAGCCTTGGAAAATGTCAGAGAGCTCAGTGCCTCCGGCACGTACATCCACACGTACGACTCTGACGAAGTAATCCCAACGAACGTGACTACATCACTCGCATGCAGGTTTTCTACGTCAGCATTGTCATAGATCTTGTATGCGTCAGTGAAGCACGCAACAGAGACTGAAATATGATACCTTGACGCGAACACCAACGTGAGGTGCTGCTGGCACGGGGAACTTGTGGGCCTGAGGTGGTTGGTGTGCGGGGAAGCTTGCTAGCACACGCTGGTCAATCGATGAGCACGCAGAGACAAACGTGTGCGTACTGGAATCTGGCTGAGAAAATTGAGCAGCTCGCCAGGGGGTCTCGGCGGGTACGGAGACTGCCCAAAAGACAGAGGCCGTTCCAAGATGATCGGGGTCAAAGACATTTGAGTTGTAGTCGTCGTGCGCAGGTTGTATTCCCCAACCTCCGCACCTACCATTGCTGAGCCTCGCGAGATAGAGTTCGTTTTGAAGCGAGGTGTCCTGGATCATGGCGCGGAAGCGGACAAGCGTGCCGCGCATGTACGATTCTGGAGGATGGGATACATCGAGCGGCGGGAGCTACACGAATACCATCAGCACGAAGCCGGCGAGAGGCTGATCGTGGTCACCTGGTCTAATGCGCGGGGGTCGCTCGCGGTGAGAAACGTGTCTGCAAAGTGTTTCGTCACTGCAGATTGCAGACGGCGTAGGTCTGTCTGGTCATCGTCGTAGATGCGCTGAACGACCTTGGTTGGGTCCGCAATCTCGTCGATGGCGTGTACCGCGACCATTGATCAACCCTGCCTCGGCTGACAAAGGCCATGTCGACCATCACCGACGTGGCTGTGTCAACAGCACAGTGTAATACCTCTGTCAGCGACGACGACCACGACGACGACCATGGGCCTTTTCAACCGCAAGAAGCAGCGCAGCGACGACGCGGACGACCAGAACGGCGAACGCAAGAAGGAAAAGGGCAGTTGGAGACGTCCCGCAAGTAAGTCTCACCGTGCCAACCCCCTTCCTTCCAGTCTCTGACCGCAGCACTCTGCCAGATACCGCCTTCAAGCAACAACGTCTGAAAGCATGGCAGCCCATACTCACCCCCAAAACCGTCTTGCCTACGCTGTTCATCACTGGCATCATATTCGCGCCAATAGGTGGCCTGCTCGTGTGGGGAAGTAGCTTGGTATGCGCCTGTCCATTCATTCCCGATTCATCTCCTTGACCTTGCTGCACATCATCACTCTCCTTCATGTCCTCGGAAACTAACAGGTATCTCAAATGACCTTTGATTATACGGATTGCTGGAATTTGCAAAACTCCACATCCTTGACCGATCTCAACTTCTCGCCCCTCCCTTCATATTCTTACGACCTCCGCTCCTCGGATAGCGGGAAATCCATCACACCACCAGAATATGCCTATGTTTATGACCCAACAGCTTCTCCCAGTCAACAACACACTTGCGTCATCCAATTCGACATTGCAGCAGACCTACACCCTCCCGTGTTTCAATATTACAAGTTAACCAACTTTTATCAAAACAATCGGCGATACGTACAGAGTCTCGACACCACCCAGCTTAAAGGCACGTATGTGAAGCCAACTACCCTGGGCACCACCAACTGCAAGCCGCTGGCGACGACGAGTGACGGAAAGGGTATCTACCCGTGCGGCTTGATCGCAAACTCACTATTCAATGGTCAGTTCTTGACTCGTTCGATGATTACTAGACGATTCGTTCATGGAGCGACCATCGATACAGATACATTTTCTGGCTTCAGTCTAGTCAACGATACGTCTGGTGGCGCATCAGATTACAACTTTACCCAGAACGGCATCACCTGGCCCGGCGAAGCCAAGAAATACAGTGCGACGTCCGGTTATGTTGGAAAGTTGGATGAGATCGTGCCTCCTCCTAACTGGGCGCTTCGATACCCAAACAACTACTCAGACTCGAACCCACCCCCCGATCTCACCACGGATTACCACTTCCAAAACTGGATGAGAACAGCAGGTCTTCCTACGTTCTCGAAACTGTATGGGAGAAACGATACGGCTACCTTGCCTGCCGGGCGATACCAGGTTCAGATCTATTACAGTAAGTTGGATGATTGGGCGTATTTCGCAATGTGGCTGACGATTCGTGTTTAAGACTATCCGGTGCAAGGTTTCAAAGGAACCAAGTCGCTGGTCATCTCCACAGTGTCTTGGATAGGTGGCAAGAACCCGTTCTTGGGATGGGCTTACGTGGCAGCGGCTGGCGTATTCATACTTCTTGCACTCGCAGGCACCATTCGTCATCTCTTCAAACCTCGGTATGTGTTTGCCTCCATGCACATGATTTCCACGGGCTAATTGCGCTGTAGACGTCTGGGAGACATGTCGCTTTTGTCTTGGAACCGATAGAGACCCTGTACTTGAAGTTCTGTCATACTATTCTATACACCGGATTTCGCTGCTCCCACATAATACAGCGATGTGACCTATGGGCTTATAATTGTAATTTATTAGGGAAGGCATACTGTGCAAGGTATCAAGGTGCTACTGGAACGAATCCGATCCCCTCACAAGTGATGAGCGTGCTGTTTGGCGCGCTTTCGTTGAGATGAAATCGTGCCCCTGTCATCCGTTGCGTTACATGGATTGCAGTTCTATTGCAGCACGTCTGCGTCAATATTCATGTCGTCACGCACGAGGGGAATACACACCGGGTATGATCCGTCAGCAAACCAGCGCTGACGACCGATGTCCCCTCGGCGAGCGCAAGAAAGACAATCATCTGATCCTGCAAATACTCGTCAACGCATCCCCCATGCTCCAAATTCCGCACGAGCTCGCGGGCTGCCTCCTCCCCAACCGCCTCGGGCCTCTTCTCCTTTGTGCTCACCGCCGACCCCGCGATCCGACACCCGTACTCGGTCTCCGCCCACAGGAGGATCCCGCCGCCCGCGCCGACGATATCCGCGTCGCGTTCACGCACGGACGTGAGGGTGATCTGTGCGGGTAGGATATCATGCGCGAGGAGCGTGCGGTGTGCGCCCGAGACCATGCGCTGCGCGATCCGGAGGGACAGCCCGCCTACTCGCGCCGTTCCCCGGATGGCGGTCATCCGTCCGCGCGTGGTCAATACGACGGGGGGCAGGGGTTCACCAATGGAGGGTACTGTGCACTGCACTACGCCGCCGCCCTTGGGGAAGTACCCCCGTCGGTAGATGGTGAGCGCCGGCGCGATCCCAAAATGTTTCGAGAGAAAGGGAAAGAGGATGGACTGGATATAGTCGATCTGTGGAGCGAGCGTCGCATTGGTGCCGCCGTGGAGCGCGAGGATGGACGGCGGGCCTTTGAGGTGTGCGTGCGGCTCGAGAGGAGAGAAGAGGAGGCAGGGAAGGGCGACCTGGAGGAGGAGCGTCGTGGAGGCTGCCGATCCCGGGTCTACGGTGAACGATTTGGGTAGCTGAATCGGCCCAGGATGAAATTCGATTGCGGTCGAGCCCACCTCGACGCCCTTGGTCTCTGCAGAACAGATCGACGCTGCGAGGTTGACGCCTATGCGTGCGTCGCCGTGAGTTTAAGAGTGGAACCTAGGAAGAACGAACCGGCTTCATGTTGTTTTCGCAGGCCTGGAGGTCGACGGTTTCGTCGGACGTTGGAGATGGAGATGGGTTTGGAGAGGAGGACGGACAGTGAAACAGCGTTTCGAAGGAGTTGACCCCCGCCTTCACAGAAGCTTCCGTCGATCTGGATGACGCTCTGTGCGACGCTCGAAGCCATCGCGAACAAGCTGGTCGGGATACCCCTCATTCCATTCGAGTCATGTCGGAGTCGACTTACAGTAGGTATACTACTACACTAGTATACGTCTACGTTCGCCGAAGATGTTCTTCAAGTCTCTCTTTCCATCTCGTGAGCTCACCCAGAGATTCATCCAAACATCTCATCTTTCCCCCCGCCGCTTCGACGCTCATCCATGTCATCCACGCACGATATTTGGTCCTCTTCACACCATGATTCGCCACGGCGTACGCCACGACACCGTCCCTCGCAAACATCTCTCTCCACGTCTCCCGACAACCTTGCGCACATTGCGCACGGAGACCAAGGATGCGCATCAACGTCCGCCAGACGAGACGAGGGACGTAGTGGTGCAATGGCGGGTCCAGCCCTATCCACGATCGAACACTCAGTGGGACGCACGCAGAGCACGACTGACAACACCCACAGATGATGTCCGTGGCGTTATCCGGGACCAACGGTCCCAACGACGATTGGTAATTGCCATCGATGATCCACCCCCGAGGGTTCTCCGCCATCAGTGCGCACACCCTTTTTTTGAGTTCGTCCTCGGGTAGTTTTTGCCATCCAGGTTGCCAGGCGATGGCATCGAGAGCAATGTGAGGCAAATCTAGCCTCGCGGACAGGTAGGCGCCGAGCGTGGACTGGGGGACATGTACCCGACGTGTTCGCACAAGGGTGTTGCAAGACGTACCTTGCCCGTCCCTATGCGCTGTCTTTCAAGACCGACTAAAACATGCATGATTCGTGCTGAATCGACGTACCACTGTTTCCTATCACATGTATCCTATAGCTTCCATGCCCATCACCAAGAAGAGGTGGGGGCCCTGGCATGATGGAAGAGGACGACTTCGAGTGTCCATTGGGCGTGCGACGGAGAATATACGATGCCGCACATCCGGGTGACTCGTGAGTTCGTGTTACGGTACCGCAAGGCTGCGCGTGTGGTCGCTTACATTCGGGGCTTATTCGCATCCAACGGGTATCAGCGTTACGCCAACCCGCAGGGTCGTTGTACTAGAGCAATCATATCATACACATCTAACGATCAGCATTATCGAAGGGGTATGTATTGGTATCTCCATGAACGAACGTTGTGATAGTGCTGGAAAATAGAAAACGTGTGCAGAACCACTACCGATGTAATACGTGTCCGAGCTGTGTACGCGACCTTGAGCACGACCACCAGCCACTCGAGATCGGCGCAGACTCACGTTCTTTCGTTGTTGTCCCAACCATGCACTGGGCTCTGGTTTACCTTTCGGTGTCGGTTGGGTATACGAACTCCATAGACGAAGCATGCCCGTGTGATGTATCACACCGCTCATGTGGTAAAATTCGAATTGGTACCGTTTCTCCAGGTCCAGATAACGCGTCTATACGATGTCCGTCGTTAGTCACCAATAGAACGTCACGATCGGCAAAGTACAAACGTTGGCGCGAGCGACCTCTTCCTTGAGCTCCTTGATCTGGGACTGGAAGTTGTCTTGCGCCTCCTCAGAGATGTTTTGCTACGATGCGACAATCAAGAGGGACAGAGAAGCGATGAAACATAAAACTTACGGCCGTCGTGGAGGCAAGCTTGGCTTGCTCTTCTTTGAAGAGTTTGTCTTGCGACTTGATGAACTGAAAAGAACTGAGCATGGGATGGAATCCGTGGTGAAATCGAAGCCTCACGGTCTTGGCCTTGGCAAGCTTGTCTTGAGAGGCCTTCAGTTGCTCTTTGATGTTCAAATTCTCTTCATGAAGCGCGAGTAATCTCGACTTGACGTCCTCGGGTACGTCTTTGCCCGATAAGGATGCACGTAGGTCGCTGGGCGTCCATTTTGAGCGGCACACATGGCA
This sequence comes from Porphyrellus cyaneotinctus, assembly GCA_038091315.1. NCBI lineage: Eukaryota > Fungi > Basidiomycota > Agaricomycetes > Boletales > Boletaceae > Porphyrellus > Porphyrellus cyaneotinctus. The sequence goes on along the minus strand of JBBPOF010000034.1, from coordinate 47,084 downwards.
CAAGATAAAAAGAACGCAAACCCAATTGCTCGTTCGCGCTGCAGCATCTTTTCTCGCTGTCCGATACCCTCACTCTGGAGATTGACCTTTTCGAGCAGAAGCGCATTGACTTGTTCGAGCTGCATCCGGTTCTTCTCGTTGAGCTCCTTGATCTGTTTCTTTAGCCGTTCTGTCTCGACCTCGAGCAAAGCCTTGTCTTCGTTGACCGACTCTCGTAGCGAGGCGAGTATTTCGACTTGGTCTTTGTTGATCAGGTTCACTAGCGAAGCGCAAGTGAGCCAGGGTAGACAGGATGGAGATGGGACACGAACGGTCGGATTTGGCAATGGTAAGTTCTCGCTTCTGCGTATCGAACTGGACTTCGAGATCCGCATGCTCTTTGCGTAGTGCGTCCAGTTGGTCCACCGTTTCGTTCAAACGCTGGCGAAGCGCAATGGCCGCCTCGGCACTGTAAGAGAGATACAATCAGTCCCTATCGCGGAAAAGTGGATGCGTTGCATGTACCCATCACCCGATGCCTTTCCGCTGCGAATCTCCTCCAAATCACGCTGTAGTATGAGTTTTTCCCGGTGCGCCGCGAGGTAGTCAGCCTCGTAACGCGATTTCATGCGGTTTGCGTCCTCCAAGAGATTCTCCAATACCAGAATACGACTGCCATCCACTTCGTTCTTCTTGACAGCTGAAAGCTCTCTTTCCAGCTTCTTGATCTGGAGCTTCAGGTCAGTCATAGTCGTTCCCGAAAGCGCGTCATCAAGCTCGTTGTTAAGCGCCAAGGATTCCTCGCCCATCAGTTCCTCCTCAGTGAACGTCGTCATGTCTTGCTGTGGTTCTCCTTCTCGAACAGTCGGCTTGGTGGTCGATGGCACCCGGTGAGAGGTGAGCTCCAACTCGCGCAATCGCTCCTGATACAATTCGAGCATCTCTGAATCTTTGGCGCGTTCTTCCATCGTGATGCGCAGTTTCGTACGTGTCTGTTCGAGCTCGAATTTGACTGTCTCCATTTCTTGCGTCCGCGAAGCGACTTTCGCTTCGAGCTCAGCAATCTGGTTCTTGTACGATTCCATAAGGGGCTTGAAGGCTGCCACCTTGCGGTATTCCTCTTCCAAGGACGCATTTTTGTCAACGAGATCAGCATTTTGGCGTTCGAGGGACTGTTCATGGACGTTGCACGTGAGAGGTGGTTGAGATGAAGCACGAACGAACTGACTTTAACATGCTGTCGTAGGTCAAGACCTTCTTGAAGTTTCTTTTTGTACTTCTCCATGACGTTCTCCGTCTTTTGGAGCTTGTCTGCCGCGTGACGATACCTGAAACGCGTCAATCCCATTATTTCACAACACATAGTAGCAACATACTCGTCTACTTGGTCCTTGAGTCGCGCCGCGAGGTCAGCGGTCACCTGCAGTTCGTCTACCTTGCGCGTGAGTTCGCTGACCAGCCCCGTCTGCTTCTCAAGTTCAGCTTCCGTCATGGCAAGATTATCCTCGCTCTTCTGGCTAGCATCTCCCAAGGCGTTAGACGGGTCCTTCCGTGGATCCTCACGAATGGATGGGGGAGACGCGACTCACAGCTCCGACCGAAGCCTGTCAATCTCGGCGCGCATCATGACGTCCGCCTTGTCGTTCCGTCGACTCTCGACATCGCGCTGCATATCGCGAAGACGGGCGAGCGCGTCGTCTTTCTCGGATACGACGTCATCGAAGTTGGTTTGGAGGGTGCGATGATCTTCCAACAGGACTTGGTAGACTTTTTCGATGGTCTCCTTCGCCGCGAGGACCTGGCTGCGCTCGGACTGTATCCAGTAGTAGTGATCGTCTCTGTCCCAGATACCATTCGCAACATGATTCGCACACACGAAACGTGGACGTACTCTGTCATGACTTCCCCAAGATTATGTCCGCTCTGCGACGCACTGATCTTCACCATGACCTGCCCGAAATGTGCATCGTTAACCCCCTGAAAAAAGCCAGACCGCACTAGGCCCACGCATGCCGTGAGCACGACCAACACACCTGTTCGATGGCTTTCATCAACTGATGTTGTGCACTCTCGTTCAAGTGTTGAATCTTGTCGATGATCTCCTTGTTCTTTTCGGACTGCACCGCGATCGCGATCGTCATGCGGCATAAGACGAGCGTCGCGGTGATGTTGTTGTCCTTGGCGATGGCTTGTAAATCGGGGACTTGGAGCCCGCTCGTCGGTTTTTGGAGGACATCAGTGAAATATTGGGTGAGCAGACGGTAGAGCCGTTTCAGATTGCTGAAACGGAGGACCCAGTTGTCGGAAAGTTGTGCCGTGGTGCGAGTAGACTGTCTGAAGTAGTCTGCATCTCTGTGCGGGCGAGCAGTTCTGAGACTCTCTGGGGTAGTTTGGCGGCGAAAAGACTCACACAAGTGAGAGTATTTCGAAGACGGCAGCGCCGTCGCTGAGGTCTGAAATTGTCTTCACTGGACGGGCGAGATCAAAGGTGGCAAAGAAAGCAAAGAAGGCGTCGAGCTCCTTTATTTCCTGGTCGTGGTCGGTCATGGCGTCGAGGTGGGACGACAACGACGAGGAGACGGTGGACATCATATCTCATTATGTAACTACTCAACCTCTGTACAACCTCGAGAAGCACGAAGCGGTAATGAACAAGACCACAGCGAACACGTAGAACACCCTTCCCTCCTTCATCGGATCCCCATGCGCAAGTAAATTCCTTAGTTGGAGGAAAAGGAGGCCGACGAAAAAGTTGACGATCCCTATGCAGAACGTGAGAGCGCAGCATGGTAAAACAGTGGTGGCGACTCACAGTTCAATGACAACCCAACCGACGATATCGCAGAAACGGCCTGCGCAAAGGGAATCAATCGATCATCGATTTTGCGTCCATCGGTACTTACATGGAAAGGCGCGACCTCTGGAATGATGACGAACGGGATGGGTCCAAGTCCAATGGCAAACGACCTACCAGAAAAGTCAAGACGAGAAGTGGGATTTTAATAAGCACCCACATAACAAAGGTGGTTATTGCGATGCTCGTGAGGGTGACCCATCCCGAGTTGAGGCCATAGCCCACAGCGAGATGAGATATGAGTGCTCCACCAACAGACCAGCGGAGCAGCTGCATTCTGCCAACACGCTGGAATATCGCGTCAGTGCAACGCCGATCGTATCCAACAAGCAGTGCACCTCAATGAGGAATATCGGTGGAAAAGTCATGAGAAAATTGACGACGGAGATTCCCAACGAGACGTATGATGCGAGCTCCGGAAGTGACTTTGAGAGGATATTGTTGCTATAGTAAAGAACTGGAATTGGATGAACATACGGGGCAGGCGTATGTAGTGGGTGAACGACTTACCAGCATTGATGCCTGCGATTGATCCGTGAGATAGGAATGCTCCAAAGAAGCTGTGGCAGATCCATACCAGATACTTGTTGTGATATCATTGCAAATACGATGGTGAGGAGAGGTCTCCGGAGCTCGGGAGAAGATAGAAGTTGAGGAATGGTGACTGTCGCAGGTTGCTCCGTGCGGGGGAGTCTATCAGCCTCGTTGCTTGATGGGAGGAGTGGTTGTTCGCCGACATCCTCGGCTAAGCGAGGACGTGAGCATATGGACAGAGGGGTGCACGTGGGACCTACGGTCTGGCGGAGCACCCCAGAGAGAGCGAATGGCATCCTTGTGTTGAGCGGTGGAGCCAATCCGCATTAAATAAGCAGGTGATTCTACGATGGCAGGCGCAGTGAGGTACTGCATTGCGGATAAGGCGGACGAAATGAGGAGGACGAGACGCCACTGAGTCGGCGTGGCTAGACTGAAACCCATTGTCTGTGTGACCATGATTCCAATGACGATGGCGAGTTGCGTCAGAACGCCTGGGGTCGAATCATGAAGCGCTGGACTAGACGAGCGTAGAATTTGGCTTACCTAGACTCCCTCTGATTTCTGGAGGTGCGATCTCGGAAAGGTAAATGGGACCAACACAGATTCCGATTCCAGCGGCAACGCCGACAAGGAATCTAGGAAGCAGGGTTGTCAACGTGCGTCTTGTTTGTATTTCTGGAAGAAATCTGACCTTCCGAGAGCCATTGGGGCAACTGAAGGTGCTAAGCCGGAAAGAGTAGCGCCGGCGATGTTGAACAAGGCACTGAAGCGACTAGCGCCTTTGCGACCGTAGCGGTCCATGGCGAGGTTAGCGGAGAGACTGCCGAGGAGACCACCGACAGTGAAGAGGGACGTTACGAGAGAGAACGTCGCGTCAGACATGGGAATACACGTCGGGAGGCCATAGGACGAAGCTGGGATGCTGTTGTGGCAGGTGAGGACTGCCTGTAGCTGATTTAGTGCGGAGATGTGATAGCCATACTGGCAGGCGATGAGCTATAACGAAGCAAGGAAGATTTCTTGATAGACTTGCCTGGAAGGAGAGCACGAGTACCCAGAGAACGACATACGAACCATACCGGGTCATCGAGGAAGACATGGGGTAGTAGTGGCTGTGCAGTCTGTTCTCATTGATCATCTCTCAGGTAAAGTTAAAAAGATGGTCGAGTCAAGAAGGATGACCAGCATCGAACGATGTTTTGGTGGTGTCTACTCCTGCACCTCGTCCCCCTCGTTCTCACCGCATCCCCCAACGACTGGAGGGGTCGTTCCATATACCAGTATTTTTTCTTTGTACCTCCGATCGTCCTCGTCTTACATCGTCTATAGGGTCATCATCGACCGCTATGCATTGCCGAGCGGAGCGGACACCACCCGCTGTGACCCCGGCGAGCGCACCTGGTGTGGTGGTACTTGGAACACGCAAGTCCATATCTTCCAACTCCTCGACTTCATCCTTTAACTAGTATTCCAGCCTTCGTCAGAACCTTGATTATATCCAGAACGCTGGCTTCACCGCCAGTACGTCGACCCCCTCGCCAATTTTTAATCGCTGATTTCTTCACAGTCTGGATCAGTCCCGTATCTCAGAACTATCAAGGGCCCCCCACGCCCTACGGCGACCCATATCATGGTTACTGGGTCGCCGACGCGACGAAGCTCAACGACAGATTCGGCACATCTGACGACTTAAAGGCCCTTTCCCTTGAACTCCATGATCGTGGAATGTCCGTCGTTCCACTCTGCCTTGCTACTACTGCTTATTACATCCCCGCATCCAAGGTACCTCATGGTAGATGTCGTCGTCAACGACGTCATGGCTCTCTCCACCGACCCCGACCTGTCCACCTACATGTTCAAGAACAAGGTTAGATCTTTCAAGTTCCAACATACGACCTCACTTGCCCGTCCGTATAGTCGCAGTACCACCCTTACTGTGTTCTGGACTGGACCAATAACACCAGCATAGAACGCTGCTGGTTAGGCGATACCATGGTTCCTCTGCCCGACGTAAATACAGAGGACCCCACTGTCGTTTCTGCATTTCAGGATTGGATTCAGTCCCTCGTACGTGAATATGGGGTTGACGGTCTTCGCATCGACGGTTCGTTTTCTCACCCCTTGTCTTCTCACAGTCTGACGCCTATTCAGCCGCCAGGTAAGCCTTCCTGCTCGTCCCACCGAACGCCTCCTTCATGGTCATAGACACGTCAATATCGATTTTTGGCCGGGCTTCTGTGCTGCGGCCGGCGTATTTTGCATCGGCGAAGTCCTCGATCAGAACATCGAGTACGTACTCCATCATCATGTCTATTCTCTCTGACGTTTTTCCAGCACCGTTGCCGAGTTCCAAGGACCCGATGCGCTCGATTCCGCCCTACAATACCCCATGTATTACGCCCTCGTCAACGCATTCACTATACCCGGCCCGCAAAATATGAGCGCCTTGGCGGACACGATAGCTCAGTCGAAGCAAAAATTCCAGGTGATCGAAATAACCGTCGCCCGTGTTGACTTGTCTGCCTGACGCGCTCCCCTCAGGACCCCGGACTACTTGGGAACTTCCTTGAGAACCAGGACGTCCCACGCTGGCATAACCTGTCCGTCGACCCTCAAAGTCTCTAGTAAGAACACCTGATCCCGGACTTGCTCACACGTCTGACGTGACCAGTAATGCAATGATATTTAACTTCATGTCAGACGGGCAAGTCATTCCATCCGCCGTCCCACATCATAGCTGATCGATCATCCATCACAGTATACCCATCGTGTATTATGGACAGGAACAAGGCTTCAGTGGAAATGCGGACCCGGTAAAATCACCCACCGTGTCTCTTGTTTACCTGACACGAATGACCACAAGTGGAACCGCGAACCACTGTGGACTTCAGGATATGCCAATACCACTGCATACCAGTTGATGTCAACGATGAATCAGGTCATGCTCACACCAGTCGTCGGCGAACACTCCCCTCATTCATCTCCTTGCAGTTTCGCAACTTCCTCATTAACACGACCACCTGGCTCAACTCCCCCATGCAGGTTCTTACCACCACCGACGCCGGAATCGCCATCATGAAAGGCAACGTCGTCTCCGTGTTGACCAACATTGGATCACCGGTGAGTTGCTGAGGATCACGCTGCGCGTCCGCGTTTCTGAGACCATCGTGATAGCCCATGAACGTGAGCATTCCGGTGTACACCCCCTACCCGGCGAGCACGGCTCTCATCAAGTACGTACTGCTTGGCACGACTCGTACATGCTGACGCAGGATCGTCGTGTAGCATTATCACCTGCACCCAACGGCCCGTGGGTAGTAACGGCACGATCGACATAGACTACAGTCTGGGTGGTGTCCCAACCGTCCTGATCCCGATGAACGAGCTTCAAGGCTCAGGGTTATGTGGATACAATAGCACTCTCACGTCAAGTTCACGCTTTATCTCAGGTGGACAGACATTGCATCGCCCCTCGTTTATTTCTCGATCTAACGGACTCTTACTGTCATTCATTTTGGCCAGCACGCTGTTGCTATATCTCTGGTGATCAAATTCGTGTACTTGCTCTGACCTGGTTTTCGTAATCGTCAGTTTCCTCTTATTCTACGGATCGCCTACATGGAAACAGACGTCGGCGCATTGAGCACATCGATGTCACGTTCACTTGATTCATTTCCTGCTACAGTGTTTTCAACCCCACCGATTTATGCTTCCGAGAAACTGTCCAATCGAGTCACGAATACCAGCACATCGCGGGCTGGCGGCGCGTAGCTCGTACGCTTCAGGTACGAGGTCTTCTAGATGCTGCACAATCAAGCCCGTTTATCCGTCTGGGGGCAAGGCATGACTCTTTACTCACCTTGATGCGATGCTCCGGAACCGGGTGTGTGCGCAGAAACTCCAAACTCGAGCCCACACCACCATCCTCGGCTCTCGCCAAGCGTGTATGCATCCTGCAACCATACGTGAAGAAACCATAAAGGCAAGAGAAACAAGATGGAATTCACTCCACCGCAGACTGAGGGTTATAACATGCTCGCGCAGCGATGCGCATGCCGAGTGTATCCGCTGTCACACCTAGTTAGCCCAGCGGGGATTAGCTATGAGAAACACGATGCTCGCCTTCCAACTCTTGCGTTCTCGAGTTGGGTAGTTTGAAGAGGAGATGGTTTAGTATGCGAGCTACGCCAAAGTCGATGCCGACAGCTTGGAGTAGGATAGCCAACAAGATGAGTACCTTGGAGGATGAGTAGCGTTCGGAGGCGTGACGTGCGACTGAAAACGCGTAAATGGCTTTCGCACAAGGATGGTGAATGTAGTACCAGCATGCCCTATTTCTAGACCAAAGTTGGAGGCACACACCAGTAAATGAAGGAAATACGCACCATGTCCAACGACAGCTGCTAACCCTTGTTCGTCCTTGCAGATGGGTAGAATCCCAGTGAAAACGACGATAGTACCTGCAGAAGAGATGTATTCAGTCGCGACAGTAACCCATGAAGTGCAACATACCGAAACTAGCCAACGCATTGACCATCTTGGGATCGTTGACCACGAGCAAATTCCATTCCTTTGCGGCACTATCTGGCGAGGCATCCTCCTCCTGATGGCGTACGGCTGCAAACGGATCGTCGTGCCAAAAACCGTCATCCTCTGTGCGCGATGTCGGAGGACGGCTGGCGCGCAAGGTGCCCAGGTCGGACGCCTCCAACAGGTCCGCGACGACCCGGTGGACGTGGCGCGTGATAGGGTGATTGGCGGGGAGGATCTTGCCTTCAAAGTCGGAGAGGAGCGAGGTATAGGATGCCTTGGCTAGTTTGGCTTCGAACCTCGGGCTGATGTCCATGAACCGCCATCGGCCCGTTTCTGGTACCTGCTCGAGGCTGTGGAGGAGAGGGGTGCGAGGGTCAGTCGGCGACGGCGCGCGGTGGAGGGAGCGGGTCGACGTACTGTGCAACATAGTATACTACGCCGGCGGCGGTGACGAATGCAACTATCTTGACGACCTTGTCTCGGTCGGGACGACGAGGGTAGTAGGTGTACCCGTCGGAGAAGCGCGTGTATTGAACGCGGTGTGGAGACGATGTGGAGAACTGGCGTGGACGCGACTGAGATGGCGAGAATGAAAAGCGGAACGGCGTCGTAGAGGCAAGTCGAAGGCGGGATCGGGCCAGAGTGATGGTGGACATGACGGTGGTAATAAGTAGCCAAACAAATAAATATAACACTAATTGATTTGGTGGTGGTTGAACTTGTACATACACTTCACTGTTCATACAATGTCCTCCTCCAACGACGACGTTTTAGCTCGCAAGCAGCCTTGTCTGCTCGACCCATCTTCTTCTCAACCCACCACCAATCCATCGACGTGGACGCGGCTGCTCAGAATCTGTAGTTCAACATCATCAATGCCACCATTTAGATTTCCCCCACAAGCTGATCCAGAACCAGACAATCTTCTCGACCCCTTGGATGATATCCCTCTCTCCAGCAATCTGGATCAACATAGCACATCCTCTGCGATACCCCTCTCCCACAGCGTCTCCTCATCAACATCTACCGGCCACCCCTTGAAAGATGCCCATTGCGCATCTTCAGAATCAGTTATTTCTATCCGACCGTCAGAGTCGCGTCCACTGCTCGAGCCTGGTCAAATGACCGCTCAACGCATACAGAGACTTCGCGCTCGAACAGCTGCCGTAATCATGTCGTTACCAGCTACTTTTGAGGAAGTGGTTGATATAGACGAAGACGAACCTTGCAAGGCCGCTGAAGCACCACCGGTCGCTCAACGGCCAAAGTTACGACGCGTCTCAGGCATCAGAGACCTTCGCCGCGCTTTCTGTGACGCTGATCACGGACCTGTTCATTTCGCTTCCATCTCTTCGTTCGGGGTTTCAAAGGTCAGTGTCGAATTACTTCCTCGTTTCGACACGCATTCAATCCGTTCTTCAGGCTTCATACGAACTTGGCTTCCTTACCAGTCCAACCCAGCCCCCATCTCACTTGTCCTCTCGTTCTTCATCTCGCACTCTAGTGGACTCGCTGAATGCTCGGCCCCAGAGCCCTGTCGACCAGAAAACGCTCTGCGAGTCCACAATTAGCTCAACATCCATCGCCTCTCGGTTCGCCACAAAACTCTATCCTACTCTCTCCCCGAGGCGGCCGTCACACATGCGCTCGCCTTCTGACACGTCACAATCGCTATTCACCCGCAAACACCTTGCTCACACGAACTCACTGACACTGACACCCCAACCTCATCGCCACACGTCACTCCAACTCGATATACCGCCACTGTCGCCCCCCGGAGAAATATTCTGGTCGTGTGCCAAGATATCACGGTCGGCAGTCAAGCGCGCCGCTCGACGCGGACAAACGCCACGACGGGTTTTCAGTCACCCGATTGCCGTGCTCGTACCTGGATGACTGTGGTTGTCGAGTTGATGGCTCATGACCGTGTACAAACGCGATCGTTCGCCCTGCTTTGGGCGAACCTCGACGCGCGTTTGATGTGTGACGATGGCTCAAGGCGAGTGTACGTATACACGACGCACGTCCCCTGGGCGTGCCATCCGCGATGTCACGCCATCATGTACGAATAGATCTTGGAGCTCGTCTTGCAGCAGGGCTGTCATGATGCACCAAGTCGAGACGTTGCATACGCTATCATCAGTTTGGTCGGATCGGATTCCACCGTAGTTGGATTATGGATATAGCACACCATATCATCGTTCTAGGACAATACACATGCCTCTATTTCTTTTCTTTTCGACGGGAATGCGGTCCGCGGGGCGAACAAGCCGATGGCTTGCTATCACCGCGCTGAGACCCTCATCCTACATTGGTGGCTTGAACATGTGGCCACCACGTGTCCGTCTTCCCTGAAACTTCTCAGGAGTCCCATCGCTATCATCGTCCAACCAGACATGACACCTGCACAAGTACGTCCGTGTGCTCTATTTCCAGCTCACGTGGACACGTGCTAATCGCTATAGAAGGACGCATGGGCGGCCAAGGAACGGGGGGACGAAGCCAGATACGTGCGTGAAAAGGTAACACATCGTCTTGGCGTTCCATACGGGCATACTTGTGCACACGCGTGGACAGGAACAGGCCCAGCTCGTTGCATTGCGTGCCAGACAGGAAGAGGACGCAAAGAACGCGAAGACGGAATCCAGCGTTGAACGTGATTTCGAGGGTGGTTTCGGCGGACAGGAAGACCTTGAAGATCGCTATGCCACCACGAGCGGGGAGCACTGATCATCCGATGTCGTGGTCGTCTGTAAATTGGTACTCTCCTGTCGATTGCATTGCATCCTTGAGTAATAGACACATCCAAATAATTGCTCAGGTATACGAGATCGACCATATTAGAGTATATGATAAGTCCAAGAGTCCGTAAGGTATCATGTGAGAAGGAATCCCAACCACCATAAACTTCAAAAAAAAAAAAGATAAACCCAGTGTTTGCCAATAATACAACTCTACATAAATGTCAATTGTGTCCAGAGGCGATTGCCTTGAGATCGAGCAGTCATAGCGCTCTTGGCGCAGGGGGGACGGCAGCGCGGGCAGCGTTTCCACTCGAGCACAAAGGCGAAGGGGGTGCTGCAGTCGGACCAATCCAAGGATCAAGGTAGCTACATGTCGCGATGGGAACCATCTCTCCAGCAGTGTCAGAGGGGTTCTGCCATCCCTTTCCCGCGTTCGCGGTGCTGACAGACTTGCCAGAAGTGACGGAGAAAGTAAGTGGCGGCAACGTGGCGACAGTGCCAGTAGGCGTGTAGGAGGGAAGTAATGTCACCGCTCCAGCGTTGCTGATGGTGGCAGGTGGCCAGGCATATTCCTTGCTGACGGAAGCCGGGATTTGACCGGCACCTGAGCCACCCGTCTGCCACGGCTGAAGTGGTGGACTCCATGTACCTTGATCTGCACATGTTCCAGAAGCCATGCGTGGGTCAAGAGGCATCCAGCCATTCTGCAATCCAAGGGAATACGACCATTGTGGCGATTCGACGACACCGCTGCTGGAAGAAGGGCCGATCTTCCAGGTCCAGAAGAACCAGTTCTGTCGTAGTGGTTTGTGAAGGGGTCACTCGGGCACGGCATGGAAGCACATACCGGGAGAGCGTCCATACTTGCCAATGCAAAGTTCATGACGCCAGTCTTCATCGTAGAGTTCCACTCTTGCCAGTCAGTCCAGGGGGTACAGCTACCTATGACGGGCCAGCTGCCGGTGTAGGTCCCCTCGTAGCGCGTGCCAAGGCCGACACCATTCACCCAGAGTCCACAATCCGTGACGGCATTGCTAAATTCACCTGCAGTTGTGAGACCGAAAGCCCCCATTGACGTATTAAACTTCGAGGCCCAAGTTGTGCAAGGCGTCTGAGCGTATGTTGACATCGCGGCATCAGACTGAGCATCAAAGCAGATATAAGGGTGATCGTCGAGAGAAATGCGGTCGGCGTTGGTCATGAAACCAGCCCAGTCCGTAAACGGAAAGAACCCATCATGGAAGGACACAAAGGGTCCATTTCCTTCTCCTACACCAGATGCCGTTCGGACATTCTGGTATGCCTGGAAATAGCTAAAACAACGTCAGTCGCAAGAACTCACGACACCTAGGAGTACAAACCACTAACTATCTGGATAGCGCATCTTGGCCGATCGTGGTTCCCTGAGGTTCGTTGGTTATCCCAAACATGACTACAACGTCACGATACTCGGGCTGGGAGATGAATTCTGCAATTATGCGAATATAATCCAAGGATCGCTGTGCATTTGCGAATCCCATCGGTCCGTTAAGCACGTTGATGGTACCGAGTTTTCCAGAGTGGTTCCAACCATTCTGACTCCCAGGGAGACTGTGAAAGTCAAGGTTGATGCGAATGCCATATTTACGAGCCCACTGGATTGCCTTGAGGAAGTATCTTTGGTGTGTCAGCGCAAGAATAGTATGCGCCTTTGTCGTACTTACTTCCAACACGTTTTGGCGAGGAAAGGTTCGCCCGAACGAGTTTCGATGGCCCAGTACGGCAGAGGAATTCTCACAAAGTTGAGTCCGGCACCTGCGATCTGTGCGAAGTCCCCCTCTGTCTAATGCGGGGATAAGACAGGGCGAAACAGGGATATCGAAAGACGAATCCGTACGATGAACGTCTTATAGTGGGTCTCTAGCTGATTGAGGCCACCATTGGCAGAGTCGGCTGCCATGGCTTCACTCAAAGTCCATTCATCAACGGCTTGAGGTGTCGTGCTCTGATACCTTTGGTAGAGGGCGGGCGTGCTGTGAATGACGTTAGCTGTGCACTGATGAATTGTGTGCACAAGGAAACTTGCATGAACTGCGGAAAGAGGTCAGCTGAGACTTGATCGCGGATACTGAAACTTACCGGCTCTGTCACGAGCCAACCTCCGAGGTTGACACTGTTATGACGGCTGCTGTCAGACGCTGGAAGCGTGACGACTTGGAGGATGACACACCCAAAGATTTTATTGATACCGAATTGAAATGATTGATTGAGAGGTGGCGTCCAAGAATTCGCCTGGGCGTTATTGTTAAAAGGGTCATTCGAATCCCAGTACCACGTGCCACCGAACGGGTTGATGTAAGTGAACGTGGTCCCATTTTCCGTCGTGATAGTGCTACCGTTCCCTCCCGTGACTACGGTTAAAGTGCCAGTGCCAGTGCCAGCAGACGAAGATGGGCTTGGGGTATTTGTCGTGGTATCGTGGTTTGCCTTTGGCTTGACGACGGTCAGGTACACGGGCACGATGACTGCAATGAGGATGAAGGTTGCTGCAGCGATGAAACCGAGAATAGTGAAAGTACGTTTCGATTTTGAACGGGGTGAGGAATAAGCCAACTGTTTCTCCTCGAAGTAACGAGGGGCGTCTGCAGGATCGGTCGTGTGCGCGCGGGGGTCATCCTGGTATCCAAGGGAATCGACGTTTGACTCTGGGCGAAGGGCGTATGTAGACGAGTTTTGAGCAGAGGGCGCTGTCTGGAAAGTATTTTGCGATACGAACGAATCACGGAACTCACCGCCGTCGAGATGGCGGGCGGCGGGGAGAAACCGCAGGGACGTTGGACTGCTCTGCATGCTGTCTGGAAAGTCGGTCAGTTCGACTGGGGGTGTGTCAAAGCTTGAACCAAGAGGAGAAGGGGGAATATCGTGATAGACGGGGTCGTGAGTGAGGGGGAGTGGATCATAAGGAATGTAGGACATGATGATGATATGAATCCGAAACTGGCCGGTAATCCCATTCGGGACATTAACGGAATCGTGATTTCCGATGTCGCGCACGTGATCGTTATTACTCCCATCATGACCCGCGCCTTCTTGAAGCGCCCCTCCCGATCCAAACACAAGTGCAAGTCTCCCCAACGGACCCTCACCCAGCTTCACTTTTCACTCGATTCCTCCGTCCTCAAGACATGCTCCCTTTGCGGACTGTCCTACACCAAGGGCACCCCCGACGACGAGGCCCTCCACCGCTCACACTGCGGTCGCGTACAGAGAGGCATGGAGTGGGGAAAGGAAGAGGAACGCGACGCACTTAAAGCCAGCGTCCACGAAGTCGCCACCACCGTCAGGCTCAGAAACGGCACCAAGGGACGGATCATCTACTTCCCCACCACCCTCGCCGGCAAAATCGGTACAAAGGTGCGCCCACGACGCCACTTGTGATCCCTTCCTTAACGTCATCCTAGCTCGCCCATTTACTCGACACCATCAATCTAGCCCTCGCGTCACCCCCATTGACAGATGCGACTCTAAAGGCTTCGAAGGCGTATCTCTTCCTAATCCCTACCCCATCAAATCCCCATCGGGAAAAGATCGTGGGTTGCGTTATCGCTCAGCGTATCTCCAATGCCATGGCCATCGCCACGCCCGAACAAGTCAAAGAAGGTCCCATCAACGCTCGCTCCAAAACTCAATCCCTCGTCGCCGTCGATGCAAGTTCAGGACTGTTTTGTCACCCAGACCTACTGCCTACTCCACTGGGAATAACGCGACTATTCGTCCCCTCGGCCCATCGCCGTCAGGGCATCGCAACTCATTTACTATCCGCCGCCGCTGCCACTTTTATACACGCATGTCCCCTTGATCCAACCAAAGGCCAGGTCGCCTTCACTCAGCCAACCGAGGGTGGGTGTGCCGTCATGGAAAAGTGGGGGAAAGGCTTCGTTCGCATTTACGAGGAATAGAGCGCGGCATGCGTCTCTAATCAAAAGACGATTTAGTTGTGCAATGTCTACCATCTTTATTGCTATTGCTAATGCCACTCTTCGTATCGACAATACCCCCACATGTATCTTAGATACCTCGGGACCTTGATCATACTTGATTGTATTCTTCTGATAACTCTGTCATAACTCACGAGGGATAGCAACACCCACGACACTGTCATTGTCCACATATGCGTAGATCGGCTCTGTACACAACAGCACCCACTAGATGACAGCCAACTCGTCCTCGGACCTGGATCGTACGATCTGACAACAAGCGCTCCTCCCTCAGAGTGTTTACGCTTCGACCTTGGGGTTCTTGGCGAACTTGCTCGGAGGTAGCACATATGTCTATTTGTCAAAAACGAACGATCCATGAGTCAAAAACTATGACGCAAGGCCACTGTACTTGCCCTTGCTTTGATACCACCAGCGCTAGGCAACCGGGTAGATCCATTGCTGAGCCAGGCATCCACCTCAGCAGCAGCACCACGTCCCTCACTAAGGACGATTGTCGTCAGTATGCACCCAGTATACGCCGCTCGAAAACGCTCACTTGATTCCCCAAACGATAAGGGATTGCCCTCGACGGCAGTCCCCGGCGGCAAACACGCCCTCGATGTTCGTCGAATACTTCTAAAGGGATGTTGGTCCTGCTCAAATAACATGGCAGTGATACAAAACGTACCTTGTTTGGTGTTTGAATGTTCGAGCGTCCGTCCTGCTTAACACCGAGCGCGTTGACGATTTCGCTCTGGGGGCCAAGGAAACCAAGAGCAAGAAAGACGAGCTGGGCCAGGAAGAACCTCTCCGAACCAGGCACCTCTTCCATCTTCCAGCGACCTCCCGAGTCTTTCGTCCATTCGACGCGGACTGAGTCGATCAGGCGTCGGTCAGAGGACAGCTTGATATCCATGCAAAATACGCACTAGTATTCAATCCCTTCAATTTGCCACTCCCATCCAAAACGAACTCCTTGGTCGAAATGCAATATTCACGAGGGTCTGCAGACGAGTGAGCGACGAACATGCAGTGAACCCGGTTACTCACCGGTGCCAAAGTGGGCTGCGACTTCAGTGTGTCCATAGTCAGTCCTGAATATCCTGCATTCCACGCGTATGGTGAGCGTCGCGCATATCCAAAAGGTCAATACAACTCACCGAGGCCATTGGGGCCATGGGTTGTCCCTTCCTCGGGAACCCGGTGGCTCGGGCAACAACTCAAAGTTTGTCACAGACTTAGCACCATGGCGCATGGCCGTACCAATACAATCGTTACCAGTATCACCGCCACCAATCACGATGACGTCTTTTCCTCTGGCATCGATGTACGCCCCGTTTTTCAACTCCGAGTCCAAAAGTGATTTGGTGTTCAGCTAAAAAAAACAAATTCATCAAGGGAACGATCGAGACGGAGATTAACCTACCTGGAGATATTCCATGGCGAAGTGGATACCGTCAACGCTGCGGTTGGGGATCTTCAGGTCTCGTGGCCACGTCGCGCCTGTGCAGATCACAACAGCGTCGTTCTCTTCACGCAAAGCAGCTGCGTCGACGTTGACGCCAACGTGAGCATTTGGCACGAACGTCTGACATTGTATAAGTGCCAGCGGGGAAATGTCATGTGCAGAAAGACTCACTATACCCTCCGCGGCCATGAGGTCCACCCGCCGTTGTACGATTGCCTTCTCGAGCTTCATGCTAAAACTTGCTCAGCACTGCGAAAAAGCGTGGATCAAAGCAGCTTACTTGGGGATACCATACATCAAAAGACCACCCATGCGATCATTGCGATCATATACGGTAACGAAATGACCGGCCTTGTTCAATTGATCGGCGCAAGCAAGCCCTGCGGGCCCTGATCCAACGATGGCGATCTTTTTGCCAGTTCGGAACGACGGCGGGTCGGGGGCCATCCACCCCATCTCGAAGGCCTAGATTGGGAAGCTCAGCGACGCACGCACGCAAGACCATCATCGATGCAGCCTCACTCTATCGATAATGGCACATTCGATGCTCTTGATTCCAACAGGTTGTTCATTAATTCCCAAAACGCATGCACCCTCGCATGGGGCAGGACAGACACGACCGGTAAACTCAGGGAAGTTGTTCGTCATGAGAAGCCGATTCAGTGCGTCTTTCCATTGACCCTTGAAGACTAGGTCATTCCATTTGGGAATGATGTTCGAAATCGGGCATCCAGTGTCCGACTGACAGAAGGGAACGCCGCAATCCATGCATCGAGCGGATTGATACTTGAGTTCGCTTTCCGTAAGACGTGTGGAGATCTCCTTCCAGTCTTTGACACGCTTTCGGGGAGGCCTATATGCTTCGTTGAGTCGCTGATACTTCATGAACCCGCGAGCCTTGTCCAATTTGTGAAGTCTTTGCTTGGTAGTTGATTCGTCGACGAGAGAGTCCTCCATGTCACCAACGGCGGGTTCGTGGCGTTTGGGAGGAGTAGGAACGCTTGGAGCAGTCTCTTTGGTAGGCTCTTTAGGGAGTAAGATATCTTCGAGACCCTCCGAAGCGAGGTCGACCTGGCTAGCTGTTCGGGAAGGAACAAGATCGATAACGTTCAAGCGGATCTTCTCTTCCCTCTCCTTCGCTGCCTGCTCTTCCAGGACACGTTTGTAATCTAGAGGCATAACTCGAACGAAGAGGAGAAGAAGGTGATGGAAATCGTTCAAAACGCGGTTGGCGACCTCTGAGCCAGTAAAGTGACGATGGTCCTCGATAAGACTTCGAAGAGTAGCAATCTCTTTGGGATCAGTGACTTTGCCAAGTTCTACCATCTCCATGTTGACCTTAGAGGCGAATGTGTGAGCTGTGTCGAGAACGTAGGCTATTCCTCCGCTCATCCCCGCAGCGAAGTTACGACCAGTAGTGCCAAGAACCACGACTCGCCCGCCGGTCATGTATTCGCAACCGTGATCCCCAGTGCCTTCGACGACGGCGTTTGCACCAGAGTTTCGAACGGCGAAACGCTCTGCAGCAATACCTCGAATGAACGCTTCACCCGACGTTGCACCGTACAAGCAGACATTGCCTATGATGATGTTTTCCTCTGCCTTGAACGTCGACTGTTTTGGAGGGTACACAATGAGGCGTCCACCAGACAGGCCTTTACCAACATAATCATTGGCGTCACCTTCCAGCTCGATCGTGATCCCCGGGGCGAGGAATGCGCCACAGGATTGACCAGCAGAGCCGCGCATGCGGATGTGGATGGTATCCCTAGGCAAGCCATCTTCACCATATTGTTTGGAAATGCGGTGGGACAGAGATGTGCCCAAAGCACGGTCGGTGTTTTTCACTTCGCAGTCGATGTGAACTGGAAGACCCTTGGTAAGGGCAGGCTCCGATTCGTCGATGAACTTGTTATCGAGGCGGATGTAGAGTTTGTGGTCTTGTTGACGAACACGATATGTGGCTGCGCCAGGGCGCATCTGCCATGCGGGTTTGAGCACAGCGGAGAGATCAAGGTGAGCGGTTTTTGCCGTGCGAAGTTTTTCGTCAACCTTCAGCATGTCAGCTCGCCCAACCATTTCATTGATGGTACGGAACCCGAGCTTCGCCATGATGGCACGAAGATCCTCTGCCAGGTAGTAAAAGAAGTTGATAACCTGCTCAGGCTGACCGGCGAATTTTGTCCTAAGTTGGGGATCCTGAGTGGCAATACCGACAGGGCAGGTGTTCACTAATTCCCATTGTAAGCAAGAGATGCAGCATACGATCAGAAAGGAAGGCTTACAATGACATTTGCGCATCATTATGCAACCCATTGCAATGAGAGGTGTCGTGGCAAAGCCCCATTCCTCCGCACCTAGCAAGCAAGCAATTGCGATGTCACGGCCAGTCCGGATCTGACCATCCGTCTGGACGGTTACGCGGCCTCGGAGATCGTTCAAAACGAGGGTTTGGTGCGTTTCTGCCAGACCAAGTTCCCAAGGTAAACCAGCATACTTGATACCAGTCCAGCGAGAGGCACCGGTACCGCCATCGTGGCCAGAGATCAGGATATGGTCTGCCTTGGCTTTTGCAACACCGCTGGCGACGATACCCACACCAACCTCTGAAACAAGCTTCACCGAGACGCGTGAGCGAGGATTCGAGCATTTCAGGTCGTAAATCAGCTGCTTAAGGTCCTCGATAGAATAGATATCATGATGGGGAGGGGGCGAGATTAGGCCAACACCGGCAGTCGAATGACGAGTGCGAGCAATTGGACCCGAAACCTTGTGGCCCGGGAGCTCACCGCCTTCGCCAGGCTTTGCCCCTTGCGCCATCTTGATTTGTAGTTCGTCTGCGTCAGCCAGGTAGTTGGACGTAACACCAAAGCGACCTGAAGCAACCTGTTTAATTGCGGATCGCATTGTGTCTCCGTTAGGGAGGATTTGTGACCTTTCTGCATCCTCCCCACCTTCACCGGTGTTCGACTTGCCGCCAAGTCGATTCATAGCGACGGCTAGAGTTGAGTGGGCTTCCATTGAAATCGATCCGTAAGACATGGCTCCAGTGACGAAACGTCGGACGATCTCATTCCAGGGTTCGACTTGTTCAATAGGGATTGGCGTCGCATTTTCTAACCGGAAATCAAGAAGACCACGCAAGTGGATGCTCTTCGCTTGTTCGTTGGCATTGCGAGCATACGCATCGTATGCAACCTGATTTTTCTCCCTAACGGCGTCTTGCAAATTGGCGATGCCTGATGGATCGTTGATGTGCGCCTCGCCACCATCCCGCCAGTGATACTCGCCAGATTCAGGCATACCAGGAGGTAAAATGGTCTCACGGGATGGCCAGCCACGTTCATGAAGCTCGAAAGCATCGAGTGCCAGCAAATCAAACGTCGTGCCCTGGACTCGAGACGCAGTGCCAGTGAAGCAACGTTCCACTACCTCGTTGTGCAGACCGAGTGCTTCGAAGATCTGGGCCCCCTTGTATGACTGGAGAGTGGAAATACCCATTTTCGACATAACCTTGAGAACTCCGTTGTCGATGGAGATTCGATAGTTGGTAATCAAATCCTTGACGGACTTGTCACTACTCTTAATGCTGCAAAAATGCGTCAAGTCTCGCCGAAACATAAAACTTGTTGTTCGTCACTCACAGCCCTTCTCGACCGACTTTGTGTATCGTTTCAAGCATTAGCCAAGGGCAAACGGCATCGGCCCCATACCCGACGAGAACGCAAATGTGGTGCACTTCACGGGCCTCGGCTGTATCGACCATCAATGCAACCTTGGCGCGCTTCTTTTGCAGCACAAGGTGTTGATGAACGCCACCACACGCCACCAACGCGGACAGAGGGACACGAGAAGGCCCAGTGGCGCGATCGGACAAAATGATGACTTTGATGCCATCCTCGATGGCTTGTGTTGCCTCGCTGCAAACGCGTTGTAAAGCTAACTGATACCCGGGAATGCCTTCTGCCTTCTGGAAGGTGATGTCTATTGTGATCGAGGGCCAGGTAACATAAGCGGCTTTCAGGTTTTTCATGGCGTTCATTTCCTCAAGAGATATTAATGGGGAAGGAAGGAGAATGCGGTGGCACTGTTCTGGCTTCATCTCTAGAAGATTGCCCTCGGGCCCGACGTAGGCTTCAAGGGACATGACGATGCTCTCGCGTATTGGATCTATGGGCGGGTTGGTGACCTGAGCGAATAGTTGACGGAAATAGTCGTAAATGATGCGAGGTTGCGTGGCCATTGCTGCTATGGGTGCGTCGTTCCCCATCGATCCCAATGCTTCTTTGCCACTTTCGACCATAGGAAGCATAAGAAGATTGAGCTGTTCAACCGTATAACCGAACGCAAGGAGCTTGGGGTCGTTGCTAAGCGATGCATCATCGATGACGGGGTCGATCGAAACATTGCTGCGAATTACACGCTTAATGATGTTTGGAACACGAAGGATGTGAGTTTCAACCCATGATGCGAAGTTTTGCTTGGAAGCTGTGTTCCTTTTGAGCTCCTTGTCGTCCACAATTCTTCCTTCGAGCGTGTCAACGAGAAGCATGCGACCGGGCTTTAGGCGACCCTTCTGCACGACGTTCTCGGGAGGGATGAATACTACACCAACTTCAGAGGCGCACACCATGATGTCTTCGTTGCTGACGACAAAGCGACACGGTCGTAGCCCATTACGATCGAGATTGGCACCGCAATAACGACCATCGCTGAAGGTAAACAGGGCTGGGCCATCCCAAGGTTCTTGAAGGCAAGCGGCCCAGTTATAGAATGCTCGTTTTTCGGGCTCCATGTGTTCATTCCCTTGCCACGCCTCGGGGATGAGCATCATGACGGCTTCTGGCAACGTGACAACGCCATTCACGACGAGCAATTCAAGTACGTTATCGAAGGCAGCAGAGTCTGATCCGCCGGTCTCGATGATGGGGTAGAGAAGGTCGAGCTGATCGCCGAAGCTCGTCGAAGAAAGTACACCTTCACGAGCCCTCATCCAATTTTTGTTGCCGCGAACAGTGTTAATCTCGCCTAGAGTGGCATATTAGATCTTGCCCGATACTCTCAAGTGTGATATACACTGACCGTTATGAGCGGCCCACCTCATTGGCTGGGCACGATCCCACGAAGGGAAGGTATTTGTAGAGAATCGGGAATGTACCAAGGTGAAGTGGGAGCGATACAAAACGTGATTGAGGTCGTGGTAGTAGTTGTATACTTGGGGAGGCGAAAGTTGCCCCTTATAAACGATATTTTTCGAGGATAGGGAACAGACATAGAAGCCCTTGGCGAGGGTACTTAATATACAGGAAAAACGGGGACGTTGAGCAAAAGTTGATTACTCTGAACGAACGAAAGAGGACAAACATAGTATGGGTGGCATGCTTGCGCAATACGCAGAGCTGGCGCTCAAATTGCTTGGCATCGAAAGGACCATTCTGACATGTAGTCCCGTCACCATAGTGATCGCGAAGAACAACGAAAGGTTGGTAAATCGCTGGCTCCTTGCTGCTAGCAGCAGGACCTAAGATAGTACCATCTGTCGGAACTTCGCGCCAGCCGAGCACACGAAGACCCAGTCCGCTCGCAATGTTGGAAAAGATCGCTTGGAAGGTCTGGAGTTGGATCGGATCATTGGCCTTGAAAAAAACGTTGCCGACAGCATATTCGCCTGACTCGGGTAGAACGCAACCTATTTCCCTTTCAGCTTCTCGTTTGAAGAAGAGGTGGGGAATGCCCGTCATGACACCAGCACCGTCACCATCACGGCTGTCAGCGCCAGTGGCACCACGGTGGGTCATGGCGCAAAGCAGTTGACGGGCATCGGAGACGATTTTGTGACTTTGTTCCCCTTTGATATGACAGATGAAGCCTACCCCGCAAGCGTCTTTCTCGTAGTCAGCGAGATAAAGACCTTGATCTGCGGGGAGAGATTGATCCCAAGAATCGGGATTGCGTTGGACAGCATAAAAGCCGTTATCTGCTAGAGAAGATGACGCCTCCGAAACCAGAGGGAGCTGATGCGACACGTCGGGGTATGCCATAGAATAAGAAAAAGGGAGGCGAAGAGGAAAGAGCTCAGCAAAGAGGTTGATAAGCGGAATTGGAATCTATGAACCGCCCGATGCCCCTGGCGGACAGCCGAGAAATCCCGGCGGATACCCGTTTGCCAACCAATCACGACACGCGCGTGTACACAGCACATAATGATCCTACTCCGATTCGGCTCTAGATGTTTCGGCCGACGCCGACGACTCCATCGTTCCTTGTTCCCATGTTCTGTCAACTGACTCACGAGTAAGTATCTATAACCCGAGAAACAAACACGGCGGCATGCACAAATATTCGTATGTAGCAAAGTAATCAGTCAGGGCAAAAGCACAGTGCACACGACATGACGTATATTCTGGGAACGGAAATTTTATAGGGAACAGTGATAATACCCTCAAGCCCGAGGTCTGCCGAGAAGAAAAAGACCACCACAGGATGTTGCGTCCCGTTTCTAGGCGGAAATTACAGGTATTCGCAAGTGGCGCGACATTCCCGTAATATGTGCATAGCACGCACGGATTCCATCAGTATCGCGAGAAAAGACCCTGAGCTTACCTGCAATGCAGTGGAGGCGAGGTGCCCCGCGAGAGCAGCACTGCCCGGGCTTAGTGGCCGTGGAACAGGGACCATTTTCTGCGCCGAACTTCCTGGCCCGAATACTCGTTCTGAGCCTCGCGCGCCGTGGCGGAGATCTGACTTGCCCCTCGGAACCGGAAAACAATTACCTGCTGCATCACCGCAGTGACCGCATTCCACAAGACAGCTCAACACACAGCGGCCACGTGATGGCCATGCAACGATGAGACATTGCCAGGCTGGCACGTTTTACACTGTTTTGACATCGTCAAACCTTGACTAGTGGTTGCGAGTGGAGCGCATCCTTGGCGCATCCTTGGCATCTTGACCAGGACCCGGCCGAGGCTTGTCAGTCTGGGGTGACGGGACCAATCATTGATTGGCGGAACTTACCGGCATGGCATCCTGCAGTTCAATAGGCCACACCGTAACTGATGCAGCACAAGATATATTGCAGAAGAACGGACAGGATAGATGAGGCCGCAACTTTCTATCACAGCAGCACCAGTACCACACCGCGGAAAGCCGACCAATAGCCAAGAAGTCAATCACGGATGAAAATACAAGAACGACGGAACCCCAGGAAGTCTCCATTATTTTGGTCGTGCTTGTCGTCACTACAACACTGACCTGTGCATCAGATCAGCAAAACAATCGCATCAAAGGTCTCTCTGCCTAATTGGCTTATCTAGTTACTAAATTAATTCAACTTCTACCACGAAAGTCATGGCAAGAGCACACGTTCATCATCTCAGCCTCATCATGGGGAGATAAATTGGCTTGAGATGGGGCGGCACGTCACGGTCAGGTCACGAAAGAAGTTCTCTTGCACGAAACGACTTCTAAAGCCGAACACGAGGCAAACATAATACTTTGTCTATAGCGTGCGAAATTCGTCATGCGGATTTCATCATTATAATGAGGACAACAACCTTCAGACCACATCGCCCCAAGATGGGACAAGGCGTTGGGAAAACGACTCAAAAATGCTGCGCGGAGTTTATAGGGACCAGAATTTCAAGGTTTCATATAGCGTGGAGTCACCCACTTGTACCAGCGAATTTTCTAAACCTTGGGGAACACTTGCCTTACTAGTGACGCAGTCGATGATGGTGGGTGTAGACCGAGGGGGTGGATGGATCTGTCTCTTGACCGGACTCCTTCTGATGGGTCACAGGTAAATTGGCATTTACAATCTATTATCAATTTTCGGGTATTCGGCGGGGCCAGTCATGCTCAGCTCTGAAAAACATGGGGATTTAACTGTAAATCTGTGCTTTCCAACTTGCAGCACCTACATGACTCGTCGGTCACGTGGAACTAGAAATCAGTGCAGAATAGCAAATGCTGAAACCGAAGAACTGCGAGTTCGATATGCGGCGCAACTTTCAAAGGCGATTGCCGAGATTACTTCATCCATGTTCTAACACCCATTAATTATCGTACTAGATAGTCCTCGAGGCCAAGACTATCCGTACCCTTCGATAGGAAATCAGCCTGCCCCATCGTGAAGCGCACAACAAACTGCAGCTGGATGGGGTTTTTCGATGAATAGATCATGTAGCAACAAAGCTCGACATACCCTTGTGGTGCCCATTATACTGTCGGACAGTCTCGCCCGAAGCCATCTCCCAGAGTCGAGCAGTGTGATCCGAAGATGCTATTGTCCGATTTGCACCAAACAACGATGAGATTAAGTCAGATAACGGTTTCTTACCTGTCACAAGATATGCAGAGTCCGCACTAAATGCACAGTCCCACACCCATCGCTGATGCCCTTGAAGTACTTTCTCTTGCTTCATTTCATAATTCTGAGATATAGACCATAGCTTCACCGTGGTGTCCGCAGAACATGTGGCGAGATACCTAATATGTCCGCATCAACCCCGAATGCACGCCGATTGAATCCAGATGTAACTTACCTCACATCAGGACTGAGAAGAACGCGAGTAATATACTTTTTATGCGCACTGAACTTGGTTACGGCCTGATATCTTGGGAGCTCAGATTTCTCTTCGTTAATCTTCCAGACATAGCATTTGCCCTAATTATGAAATGATGAGCACTAATTACTCGACGCAAGCATTAGAACCATGCCTTATTATTTCCAGCGACTAAACACGACCCATCAGAAGCTAAACTGACTGACCTGATAGGTACATCGCCGGCTGGGGTCTTGCGCCGGCGTGCTAAGATGGTGAAAATGTGGAGATGAAATTGACGTACCAGCTCATGTGAACAAAGATTTTCCGATAAGTCCCACTGCTTGATACACCCGGCCTGATCGCAGGAGATGAGTTCTCCTTGATTGGGATGGACACAAACATCATTGACTAAGTACGGGTGAGTAAGCATGATCGGGGGAGAGTAATATGATGAGATGGGACTACCAGGGGCGCCATTATCATACGTGCGATGCACTTGTGTGCTCCTGAAGTGACGGATAAAGAAACTCAGGAATTAACAGACTTGGACGTGGATGTGTACCTGAGATCCCATATCCTGATAGTACCATCTTCACTACCAGTAACTAGCCATTTCCCTTCGCTGTGGAAGGAAACGGAGGTAACGTTCATGGTGTGCGCATCAAGACAGGTCAGCTACCGTTTTCACACTTCAATATACGAGCAACGGAGATGGGGGAGACCCACCGGGGTAGAGGAGGTGCTAGCGATTTCGTAAATGTACACTTTCTTGTGGATCGCCGCAGCCAGCAGGCGCTTGCTAAGAGCCGAAACGTGAATGAGACCACCCACAAGAAGGAAAGAGCTATGTTACTCAGGAGAGATAGCGAGACGATTCACTTGCTAATGACGAACTCAAGCGATCTGCACGGCGCAATTGAAGAGATGCTGCTCACACCAGATTCCCCCGACCTTGCGATGGTACGGGAGCAAATTCCACTCCAAGCTTCCCAAAATCTGATTTCATGGTCGTACGATCCCGTCACCAGAATTACCGACATTCAGCAACACAGTTGTAGTCGATGTTAAATGAGGGGTTCTCGAGGTTGGAGTTCGCGTTGTCCAGTGCAATTTCAACGTATTATTTATTTATTTATTTAGGTTTCTGAGCTCCGCCGTTTCCCCCCTTCATTTGCGAACCTCGCATTTTCTTTGGGAGGCAGCATACCATGGATCCTCACTTTCAAGATCCACCAACATGGAGGTCCGTTCATTTAGTTACAGAGCTCCGCCCAGATGAAATCTTGCTGGGGCTAGGCCGAGGATCAGGCCCGGGAAGAGAAGCATGGCAACGTGTGCGCAACTGCATATGTCTGTCACGCGTCAATGCTTGGATCATAATGCATAATTGCTTCATCGCGGGGTTGGCCTGTGAGTGCTTGAGTGCTTGGGGACCTCAGGCATTATTACGTCCCTTCTATGATGCCGTTCTGCCTCGACCTTCACGTTCCATGACCCACAGCTAAGACATTGTTGCATTTGATTTATCAGGCCCTTCTCAAATGCGCACTGTCTCGTCCGTGAATTAATTGGCTCGGCTATTATCATCCCTCGCTGGCTAGTAATGTTCCGTTACAGCTATTCTTCACAAACCCCATAAGCGAACATTCTTAGAATTCCACACCAAACAACTGGCCCTTCCAGGTTGCAAGAACAAATTAGGCAGACCCGTCCAGGAGTTCCTATCACCGACTGCTCCCCGCTGGGATTTCAAGTGATCTCGATTTCGAACGAGGGTAGATCTAATTGACCATTTAATTCTGCAGAGGTTTATAAGGAGGGTCTGTCCAACTGGTCAATGGCACCCAACGCCCTTCATAATCCGCCGTTCATCACCTACTGTTTTGGCTATGAACGCGTACCCTGTAAGTTGCCACTTTACTTGCTCCTCGGAATGCTGTTTACATGGTGCTTAGAACGGCACACGGGTTTTCTTCTGGAATGTCACCGGTGAGATCAAATATGGTACCGTACAATCCACAAGTCGCCTTGCCGATGTGAGTACCGTTCTTCCATATACTCCTTGTCTGTATCTAATAGTTTGTAGGGAACGCAAGTCGTCGTGGTGGCACTAGACGGAGGCGAGGGTCATCGCAGTCTGCCGTAAGCAGTTTGAGCATTGCGAATTATAAACACAAATACTGACGCAAACTAACAGTGTTTCCAGCGTCTCAAAAGTAAACTAAACCAAGTTATTCGGGAGCACATTTCATCTGCATGGTAGATCTCATTAGACTCGTTAGAGCCGCATCACATGGACTTCACATCCCCACACTGTATCAATCCGCTTCCCATAGCTATTTATTCGCTTGTAGCCGCGGACTGTTCCTAATACACATCATGTCATGTTTCGTCTTCAATTCACCAAGCTTGGACGTATCAGAATGGATAATTTTATTAGGACTCCAAACCGCATCGTGTCAGGTACCAGAGTTCTGGGGATTGGCACATAAACCCGGACTGCACGTTGTACTGCCCCGTTGACTCGCAAGTGCAGGCAATCGCTTGCTGATCTCTTCGTGGTCGACAGGGCAAAATTGGGGCGAGGAACTCAAGCGAGAATTTGACATCTAGTTCTAGACCGTTGAGCACGCATGTGAGATCGGGGTAGATACTCTGCCAACACAGGCAACGGCTTGCTGAAGATGGTTGTCTGATCTCGGCGCTTATGCATAATTCCCCCAGTTCTCGAGGGTCGGTACCCCGGTGGTCGGCAGCTGCAACGTCATCAGTGTTGGGGTTGATCCAACACCCTTCTGCACATGACTAACTTAGAAGTACCCTATTTACATGCCTACACAAATCAGTGAGTCAGTGACACATCATGTCCGCGCTCGTGCAAGCAAGTGTTAAGTAGATCGATCTAGATGCCCATAACAAACAGAGCAGAGACAAGAATTACATAAGAACAATAAAACTCGTCGTTTCACCTGCGACGCGGCGATCCTGTAAATAAAAGTGGTTTCACAGGTTGGAAACCAAACCTGGACGCGCTAGTATGACTGTATTGCTGTTGCCAAGAGAACTCGAGTATCAAACAGTGTGCATCTCCAGATAGGCTGTATCAAAAACTTCATTCGGAACAAACACATGGTAGGGTTTCCTTCCCGCGAGGTTTGGTTTCATCGGCTACTCAGTAACTTATGGCACATGACATGTTCCCGCGGGACTTGCGGCTTCCCTGCGTCATTCCTCCCAGCAATCCTAGCTGGAACTAAGAAGAGCGAACCATGAGAAACTAGATACGTACCCTGATCATTATGCTGATACGTTGCCCGCACGTGGTTTTTTCCGTTGGGGGTAAAATTGCGTGCTTCCATTGATAGCGAATATCGTCTCTGTATAATAAGCACTCAACAAAGGGATTCGATGACGACATAGATGCAAGTGGGTTACCTCTGTAGATAAACGCTACCCGACGGAAGCAATATGTCAAAGCGTTCCGACTCTGTGGAAGTTGGGGATTCCATCCTTAATATTCTTGTAGACCCAAGGCTCACGCCCAAGATCCATTTACCACTCGCAGAGATGTTGTCAATGTGAGGCAGGATCTCCCCAGATGATGCCAGGTGCAACAAGTGAGTCTGCGTATTTTTCGAAGGGTAAAGGGCTCGCAGTCGGTTCAATACTGGGGTGAGGCCGCGAAGTTCAGATTCTGGCCAGGAGGCAAGATGCATTTCACGGTAATTCCGAATTACATTGTCATAATGGCCCTTGCCAAGATAACGAATAATTAAAAAGAGGGGCGGTGGGGACTATGTACTCACCTCGTGGAACGTGTAGTAGCGGTCTGGCAAAAATAAACCCTCCACGGGAACATTGACCGAGACTGGATTCCTAGCGCGACAATCAATCTGGAGTCTGCGGGCACGTACGCTTTCCGTGGCGTCGAGCCGACCCAAGGCAGCAGTCAGTAGCAACCGCTGCTCACGGGTGTCGAAGAACTTTGAGAAAAAGCTAAAACCTTCTGGCAGTGAGTAGCTAGAGGATCTAATGGATGCCAATCGCCTGAAAGTCCTTCCCGGGAGAACAGACACGACGAAATGTTTTGAGCAATGTTTCATGGTATGTTGTGACTAAGCTGATATTGTTGGACTGAAATGTTCTCATCACTTCGAGCATCGAGTCCCTTTCCCGAACACACAAGGCGCTACTAGGTAAGAGGACTTCACCCCGATACCAACGTTACTCCGCCTCTGACACTGGAAAGTCAGTTAAGCAACACCATCAACAATACGATCCATGCGTCGTTCGGAGGAAGTCGCTATTCTGACACCCAGCCACTGGGATCACCATGGTAGTCCCTTCTATGCTGCGTTAGCTCGGACGACTACGCGGGCCATTGCTTTGTATTTCTCTCGTCCAGCGAGGCTGTTTAGGCCATCCAAAGGCAAGTCACACACCATGAAGACTCTCTCTGCTAACCGTTTGCAAATTCAGTGAGCGGTTGGCACTCACTCCGGGGACATGCTAACAAACATGGCACTACTCTCAGTCCCCAATATATCGTCTCGCTCATCAGGAGTCAAGGTGTAGTGCTCACGTTCCTCCGAGCTCGTTTGATTCAGGACTTATAGTAAGGTACTAGTTCACGGTGATACCTAGGCACTTCGTTCCACCAATGCTTGCCAACGCAGTGCTAGGCTCGGTGCTTTGGGCTACGTACACGGAATGTTCTAGTTATCTAGAATCGCGCCTTGGAGCTCATTCGATATTCGCGGTTGTATTGTCAGGCGCTGCTGCGGGCGGTATACAAGCCTTGGTCGCTGCACCTGTCGAAAACGTGAGATTGGTCATCGAGGGCGGAACGGGAAAAGGATGGTCCCATGCATGGAAGGAGGTCTTCCGGGGAACCCAGCCGATGGACATCACAAGTAGATCTGATCAAATCAGAGACATCAGACAAGTCCGGCTTTGGATGAAGGATGTGGGTGAAATGGCTGGGCGTGGATGGGTTGGATGGGGATGGGGATTCGGGAAGGATGTCTGTGGTCAGTGAACTGAGACCGCTGGTTTAAAGCATCTTATCCGTTCATTATTCAGGTTTTGCTGCTTTCTTCACGGTTTTTGACATCACTCGCCATGTAGCAAATCAAGTCAAATCCACAACACAGCATGCCCTTCAGTGGCTGCAACCAGGGAGCCCTCCCCATAGTTCCCATCTACCACGATTTACCCATTCTCTCACATTAGTCTGCGGTGGCATGATGGCAGGTTTGGCGTACGAGTGCCTCTGCAGACCATGGGATGTGGCACGCCGAGCCATTACCCTTGAAAAGTCAATCGCGCCCCATCTGAGCAGCCGACGGTCATCACTGTCAGTCGTGATGCAAAAGCTTCAGGAAAGCGGCATAACATCGTTTTTCCGCGAACATTCGACAGTTTCTCAACATCCTGAGTTACGATCCAACCTTCATCGACGGATCTCTTCCGCTCTTCGGATGCTTGGTCGCGTGGGTCCGTGGGGTGTCGCTTTTCTAGTGTGGGAGTCATTTGGTTCAGGGCTGGATTGAAAGGTGGATTTGGAAACTGAATTTCCAGATTTCGGAGTAGCATTATGTCCATTTACTTGTGTCCCAGCGGGTTCCAGTCAGTTAACCTTGTTCATTACACGTTTGAAGGGGAACCATCGAGCCTGCAACGCGAATGCTCCACGACCATGGCAATCAATCGAACTTGCTCCGGCACCACACAGGGATTCCCGAACACATGCTCCGTGGCATTCTGGTGTGATAGCACACCGTCCATTCATTACGTCCTGACATCCCGTGCCGCGGCTGTACGGCCCCAACCTTGTGGCGTTCACCAGGTGAAGCGATGGTCCACTCGATACCATTGCTCCTTTTGTGTAGAGTGCCCATGGAATACAAATTTTTTAAACCGCTCAAACATCATTTTACAGGCTCGAAAAAAATCTCTGAGATTAGTACTCCAGCCCAGGACAAAAAATTCGACAACTGTTTAGATGATGCATGCGCTTGTAGTTCAATGTTATATCACGGAGTGTTGAAAAAGACAGGGTCTAGTATATGACCTTCAGATCCGAGAGATCGCGCGAATGTCTTATAGATGGTGCCCTAGAGCAAATTCTTGTGTAAGAGAGGAAAAATTGTTGCTTTTTGCACTTAGCACAACTCCATGATCGCCGTCAATTGTAGCACACAAGCATGCGTCACAGATGCGCGGCCACCCGAGAAGTGCTGGCACCATTGGGGAGTAGTTATCGTAATAACTAGTTCAGAGCTGCGTCCAATCCGTCCAGAGTCTTGGAAGCCTGGCCAGCTAAGAAAGGGCCGCATCCGCATCAAGCCCAACTGAAAAAACTTGCCTAAAACTTCGAGTTATTCTCTGATTGGGCCTCCGATTTACTTCTTCGGCTAGACTACACGAGGTTTGTCATGTGGATAAAGTTAGTTTCCGTTGTTTGGAACTTGACCCTTCCCGGATCCCCAAGTTGCATACCCATTAAACTTACTGTACGTAGCTATACGGCAGCAATCATTAGTTCCTGCTTATTTGCGTGGCAGAAACGATCATGTCATGTGGCATAAGGCAGATTCGGTGTATTGCGTTTTCTTTTCCGGGCCCTCCTCCTGCGACCTGAAAGCTGCGACTCTGCCTCATCCGATGTATGAAACTTTGAACAGAATGCCATGACGTTTCATGGCATTCTGCGCCTGCAACTCGGAATCAAGTGAAACCCAAGGGGCGCATGCTGATCCACTCGCCACGCTCAGTGGTCGACTTGACCCACGCTTTCTATGACCTTACCGAGCAGACTGATAGCTTGCTTCAGTGGCATGGCGCTGAAACGTTTCTGATCCACTTGCTCATCCCTGAATGTGAGATTCTTCCATTCGATCTCGAATGCGAGAACATCTCTTTACCCTTGGAACATGTCCGTAACATCCCTGGAGGCTGCTTACCCCATCTGTCGTTGATTTGACACTGGATTTTCTTTCACGCTAACTTCCGACGAGATCATGCACATGCTCTTACACGAGTAGCGTCTGGTGACTGATAAGCTATCCGTCGGCTACCATTGTTCTGCAACGAGTGAGTCAGATCAAATCGGGTGTTTGAGGACTCATCATGACTTTGCTGTGGCGTTAGTGTAGCACTCGGAACTGGTGGCGGGTAAGTACTATCATCGAACACATGAACGCATTGGGTAGAGGATCGGGGCCCTTTTTTGTTACACCTCAGTTCCAGTTCTATCCGTAATCGGATAGTACTATCATACATGCGGTGTAAGATCATCGGCCGAACAAGTACGAATTAGTTTCTGGGATCCAGGTCGCTTATCCAGCTTATGCAGGACCCCTCCTAGTTCCAGTAGCCGACCTTTTATGTTCGCTCCGAGTTTCAAAAGGTGTCTACGTACACATACATACCATCTCGCCTTTTCGCGAACATTCTAGTCATTATGTAAGCGAGACGACGCTACACTCCGACTGCATTGACGAGTTGGCGATTGCAACACGAGATTATTCTGCAACCACTTAACCAAAATGCCGCGTTGCGCACGGAAAGGGTGCGGTAAAGAGTTTTCACTATCAGAGAGCATGGAAACCAGCTGTCATTACCACCCCGGAGCACCAGTGAGTTCCAGCTGCCAGTCTCGTTAGATCGGCCCTTCTAAGCTGTTACATTACCAGATCTTCCACGAGGGTCTCAAGTCGTGGTCATGCTGCTCAAGGTTTAACAAGCCAGTTCTCGACTTTGATGAATTCATGGCTATACCTGTACGCCTTCAAGTTGCCTTGCTCGGCGGAGCACGTTTACCGCTAACGATCATCGATACATTGGTAAGGGGTGTGAGACCAGCACGCATACGGAAGAACCAGCACCGCATCCTCAGGTGCCGAAGCGTACAACCATTACCAGTGAGATCCTCACAGTCACAGAATCAAACGAAGGAAAAGAAGTCTATTCTACTGCACGGGCCCTTCAGCCGCAGACATCTGCATGTGTTGCCGCCACTCTCCCTACAGAACCCGCTCTCCCCTCGCAGCTGGAGGAGGAGGATGATTTAAGTGAAGCGGTTACACCTGGCACTGAATGCAAACGTAAAGGCTGTCGCGTAGTTTTCGTGAGCGATGCTGAAAATCGCATCGGAGATGGCGAAGGCACCGTATGCACCTACCACCCAGCGCTAGTACGTTTCGGATTCCCCACCGCCTTCCCTCATGGCTTCATGTCTATTGATCGGATTGATTCACTCTGCAGCCCATCTTCCACGAGGGCAGCAAGGTACGTAGTCCTGTAAACTACGTCGCTCGCGCACTATTCCCTACATACTTTTGTTTTTATTTCTGACGACTCCCGTCCGATGTTCAGGGTTATTTATGCTGTAAAAGGCGAGTCCTGGAATTCGAAGAGTTCCTTAAAATCGAAGGGTGCAAGAAAGGCCGCCATGTTTTTGTTTCGAAGCAGAGCGCATCGGAAGAGTTGGTATGCAACACCGCCTTTATTACGTCGCCGTCGCCGTCGCTGATTTCTGATCTGTGTGCAATGTCAGGCTGAACAGTTCGCTGAGTGCCGTGTAGATCATTACCAGACACCGAACGAAGTGCACGTGTCCGTGTTTGCCAAGCAAGCTGACAAGGAAAGAAGCAAGGTATCAGTAGAAGAGACACAGGTTGGCGCTGCCATGCGGACAGTTATTAACCTTCTGTTGCTGTGCTCACGAGAATGTATCTAGGTCCATTTTGATCTATACCTTCCCGCACAGAAACGGTTCAAACGGACAATCCAACTCTTTGGTCCGGTTGAGCCGGAAGGGTCTTCGTACAAGTTCCTTGGGTCCAAGGTAGAGGTCGTCTTGAAGAAGCTTGATACCAGAAGCTGGGCTGTCCTCGAGAAGACGACGCGTGATCTCGGAAATATCAGCTTGACGTTTGGGGTTGGCGGTAGAACTGGTACGATCGGTGGCAAGGAAATTCTACTTGATGAGCAGAATAGAAATCGAGCATCATGAAGAAGATTGACACAGATACCGAGATGATGCTTTCCACGCACAATTATATAACAATGGTGTATGTATGCCTTTCTAATGCATGTGGTGACCCAAGCAGAGTCACCGAGCAGCTAAAGCTCGCCTAGCATATCTGTTTGCTGGAACGTTTGGATAACGTCGCCCTCGTCGCTATTATCGAATTCCTGGAAGTTAATGCGCATTCTGACTTCGATCACGTCCTTTATCAAGAACAATGCATCTATAGAGCCTGTGAATACGTTCCAACTCGATTCAGAGTTGCAATTCTCACCTTCATAAATAATTTGCCCTCTCTGTGTAACCTGATGTGTTTATTTAATCATTGCACAGTACTATGGGCAGCCCTATAGCCAACGATGTTATTGTGACTTCCTTTAATTTGTATCCCGAACGACTGGAGATGACTAGTTCCTTTTGCATGCATGGTAGGAGAGACATGACGTGATCGCGGACGTTATCAATGACTCGATATATGAACATGGTTCTGGGGACCAGAAGCTCGAACATCCCGTGGCATGCCAACCGAGAATGCGACGATCATCGCTGTACACGGAAATTAACGAGTATACATGAACCCTCAGGCTTCACCATCATGACACTAGAATCAGAAATGTCCCCCACGCCGGTGGAAACGACCTAGACCTAAGACACCTGGAAGGTGCGCCAACCAGAGCGTTGAGAACAGAGCTGATAATCTTCGGTCACCCGGGTTAGGACCCACGATTTCCCCTCTTCAAGCGGAAACCGTAAGCGGGACAACGTCTGATGGACTCACAGATAACGACCATTGTATTAAATTTAAAATAAAAATAACAGGGGTTGGTCCCCAATCCTAGGTAGCCTCCATCCGCAATTCAGCCCCATCAACCATATGGTTGCGCGGTGGTTGTACTGGAAAATTCGTGCGGAACTTGACTTACCACGTGAACCTATCCTATGATTTCTATGACCATCACCGAGAAAACGCGTGCTTTATACTTGGTGCTCATGCACTCTGAGCCCGATGTTCGGATACCACTTTCCTTACATGCCCAATTCCTGGGTACAGCTTGACGTTGTCCTCCATCACACTAGTCTTCAACTCCTGTGATCGCATGGATATGTTAGATTGGGTGCATCAGACATCACGAGTAGAGATGCATGGCACATTTGAACAAGATCACGAAACCTCCTCCATGTCATCGTCATCGTCTTCTTCCTCGTTGTCATCCTCCATGGTTACATCGCCATTCGCCCCGGAGCTTGGACCGGGAACATTTTCCGCTTTGACCTAGGGTGACGAATGAGTCAGCGGAAGAATGGATATTATGTGCTGCTACACCGACCCCTTCCCTGGCAAAGATTTCCGAGAGCTCCCACATCCCATTATACTCTCCGCTACGATGGAGGATGGCGATTTCATTCAGTACTTCTTTGAGGTAAACCTCAGGTTGCTGGGTCCGCTCTCTCAAAGGTTTAAAGCTCCAACGAGGTTGTTCGCGGAAAAGTTGAAACAACAAATCCAGCAATTGATTCCGCGGTAAACGGGCCATGCGTTCAAAGGTACCCTTGACGGGTTTTGGTTTGGTTTTCTGATCGAAATAGTGAGTGAGTTTCCTATGTAACAAAAACAGACGCTGACAATCATATCAGCAAACGAGCCAGTGGCTACGCCACTGCTCAACCTGTTGATTCCGCCACGGCCACCGCTGAGGCCGGCTTCTTCGATCATGCGAATTTGTCTTCGTGGAGTGTTGTATGCGCGACTTCTTTCCCGCATTTGTCGCCTGTATGACTCGTTGAAAAGTGGTCTCAAACTGCACTCGTGCTTAATACGACCAGTCAGAATTGTTGTCCTTGCGCGAGGGTTATATGTATGCGCTGCAGCGGTGCCTGGGGGAGGAGGAACAGGGTCTTTGGGGCGTTCGGCGACAACGAGTTGGTTTTCCACAGCTTCGTTCACCATATCCAACTCGTATCTATCCACGTGGACACCATTCTCTCCAGCAGGCATGTATGCGGCGTCCGGAGGAAAAGAAGGCAAATCTGGTGTACGAGGGGTCGGGTCGTTCGGGTCGGGTGGCAGAAAAAGAAATATGCGTGGTGACCGTCCTGAAGAGCTGACTGCATTTTGATAGATGCGTATTGTCGCGAGGTGAACATCCTCCTTATCAATAGCTGCCCATCGCGCCATCAGGTGTTTAGGTATCTTTGAAAATGAACAAAAAACGCGTGGTGAGGGAACGACTCTTGAAAAGTTTACGATAGCAAGATGAAGGACATCTCGGCCTTGGTGAATCAAACCGATGCTCACCTTGACTAACCAAACTCTCCCGTTTCCTCTGTCTAACATAAGCTCCTCATCAGGATCGGGTTGGGTGTCCTCTTCCTGGGGTGCCTCCGGTTCAAATTGTTTCTTGTCGTCATCCTCCACGGTTAAATCATCCATGAGACGCTGCTAGCGATAGTGCAGCAACTTGGTTTCCGCGCCTTGTTTCGCATGTTTACTCGTGTTACGTAATAATAATAACTTCTCGAGCAAGCTTCTACTACACGAACGGAACCAAGGCTTGAAGGTTAAACATTTTAAACAAGGAACAAGACATGGACATGTCTAGAAGGATTCCTACCGAATGAGAGATGAATTTTATATTTGTCCATGTCATCGGTCGTCCCCACGTTCCCGTTTATCGCGATCCCGTTGATTGTACTCCTTGCCTTTTCCCTTCCTCTCTCTATTACGATCTCTTTCCACATCACGGTCCCTGTTCCTGTCCCTATAATCTTTTCGCTCACGGTCCCTCTCGTCGTGGTCCTTCGGCCTCCGCCTGCTCTCGCCATCACGATCCCGTTCGTTTCTCCGCTCGCGATCGTCCTTCTCCCTCCGTGATGGAGAATGCGAACCTCGCCTGGAAACCGTGCCTGATCTGCTCGACCCGCTCTCGCCCCTCCCACTCTCCTTTCTTGTGACAGGGATGTAACGCATGTCTGGACCCTTTGACTTCTTCTTCCCGCTTCCATCGTCATCTGGCTCACGTTGTTTGGCGCCGATGCCTAACATCGCGGGACGCGCCTGTGGCAGGTACAGTTCCGTGAGGCCGTTCTTCCTTCTTTTATCCGATTTGAAGACAACAGCTCCATCGGTCCAACCCATGCCGCGTAGCATAGCAGCCCCAAAAGCCGATATGGGGACACGTTCATAATCCTCCGTCGTGGCAACATCAGGTAGTTCTTGAACGTCTTGTTTCAACGCGTCTTCTTCTGAGAGGGGAGGTACAGGAATGATCTCGACAACAGGAGCGGATTCATCTTCGCCAACTAGAATCGCCCGAAGAGCTCTCTGGTCTTCAGTTTCATCCACAACCTCGACTGCGGATTGATCTACGGAGACCGTCGAGACTTCCATCGTAGTATCATTTTGCTCGACCTCCACTTTGACCTTTTTATGGACCTGTAAGCCGACTAGCCGAGGACCAGAGTTGATGGTATCTCTCGTTCCAAGGCCGCCAACACTCCCGTCTGCACCAGTTGTCTCACGGGCAGAATCCGGAAGGAAGGAAGGTGTGGCGCGGGAAGAATGAGGCTGGACACGGGAGCAAGCTGCGCGGCGTCTTCGCGCTGCTTCACGCCAATCAGGATTGGGTTTCGTGGGGATGACGAGGGGTGCTTCTTGGACGGGTGCTGTTTTCTTTAAACTAAAATTCAATGTCATTCGTAACAACTTTTGTGAGTCCACCTCAGTGGTACATGACGACCGAATGCGAGAGACGCACCGCCGTCCGCTAGATTGTTTGACGAGGGTTTCCTCATCACTCGAGTCGGTGTAACGGCCAGCGTCGTCTGCGCCAAGACCATTGGCAAACACGATTCCAGTTTCTCCGTCATCATCTGAATCCTCTCGAGAGCTGAATGCCTGGGGAGAACCTGCGAGCGGACTTGCAGTGCCAGAATTGCGACCACTGGCTAGATGACGCGGGAGAGCGGGGATTTTGAATGGGCCATCTGATTCAGGGCCAGATGACGACGGGCGAGATGTAGGTGTTGGCCGACGGACGGTAAACGAGACGGTGGACGGTATCGGTGCCATGTCGTGGTCACAAGAAAGAGTCGATAGCTTTGTCAGCACACCACAACTTGCGAACGAGTCACCACTTGACTATGCTGCCAAGATATCGATATCTCCAACACGTCTCGCGCCCTTCGACGCACGCGAGAACTCCCGCAATTCCACGCAACATGTCGCTCCAGTCAGCGCGTCCTTTCGAAACCTTGAAATCGCGCAGCGTACTTCTTAGTTCGCCGACAGTCGAGGATCTGGAGGCGCAAGAGCTCGACATCAACTTGATACCCAAGGAACAAGTCAATATGATTCTCACTGACCGCGCCGCCAAGGTATTCCACCCAGAAACAGATTGCTAATAACACTTTAGCAATATCAACACGAGAGGGAAAACCTCCATATATCCATCGAATCTGGACTGCTACGGACACCAGTGTGTATACAATTAGGCTTGCTGATGTGCGCGCTACAGAAGACTAGTGAGTTACTGATGTCCCTGTGTGGTCGGCCAGTTTAGAGGTGACTATTCAACCAGTCATCTTACCCATCGGGATGTCCGTCCCTCAAACTTGTATATTGATGCTGTACCACTTTCCATGCTGAACGGGTCGACAGTCGATTATGCTACAGAACTCATAGGGAGCTCGTTCCGGGTGACCGGGAATCCACAGGTTAAGGCGGTTGTGGCTGTGGAGTCATCTGGGAAGCTAAGCGCCGAGTTTCTGGCCCTTCCATTGCACGGAACTGTCCACGGAGCGATGTCATGACATTGTACTGACGGTTGATATTTGCGACTCCGAGTGAAATGTGACTCATCGTGAAAGGGTGCGTTAGGTCCGAGTCGATCCACTCCCAACACATCAGCGGACTGATCAAACAACTTTACCAAGTACTAGATAGCTACTGGCATGACGCTGAAACGTTTCTGACCCACATGCCACTCCACTCACCCCTGGATGTAAGATTCCTTCGTTCGATCTCGAATGCGAGGACATCCCCCTTGCAACATATCTGTATGAAATGGCCCGCGTGCTCTTACACGAGTGGTCCCTGCCACTGTCTGGTGATTGCGGAGCTATCCGACCATCGTTCTATAGTGGAGATTAGAATCCGAATACAGATGAGTCACGCCACACATGACTTCACCGAGCACCAAGTAACAGGTATACATGTATTGTCCATCGGACACTGGGGAAAAATCGGAGCCTGCAATGGGCTGCCGCTATAGATTGCAGTTCCTTTGTTGGACGTCTCGGGCATGTTCACCGCCAACGATCATCGATCATCACTCAAGTTGGGAAGGGGCGTGCGGTTAGCACACATACGGACTGCAGCACCGCATGCAGGCCTATTTTGATTATGCCTTCTTACACGGACACCGCCTGGCTCAGTCGATCTGGGGGGGTTTTCGAAAACGTTCCTAGGGTCTAAGGTAGAAGCCGTCTGGAAGAGGCTAGATACCATGGATATTGAAAATATTGAAATCCTGGCATGCACAATCAATGCACAACTAACAAGGTGTATGATATATGATCTGGAAACGCATGCTCTCCATACCTGTGCGTGGTAAGCCAGTCACCAAATAATTATAGTTCGCCTGGCATCTCCATCTTCTGGAACATTTGGATAACGTCACCCTCTTGGAGATGATCAAAGTCCTGTAAGTTAACGCCGCACTCCGAACCTTTTCTAACCTCAAACACATCCTTCTTCAGCTGCTTCAACGCATCTATAGAGCCTGCAAACAAGTTTCAACCCATTGCATCCGCGATGTGAACGCGTCAATGCTCACCTTCATAAACAATCTTGTCTTCTCTAAGTACCCTGACCGAGCCTGATCGGTGCAGAGTCCCATGGGAGACCCTACAACCAGCAATCCGTTTGTGACTTCCTTTCATCTGTATCTCGAATAGTTGGAGCACTGTTGCCTCGCCGGTGACCTTGATGTCGTAAGTACATGGTAGGAGAGATATGACACGATCGCGGACGTCGTCAATGACGCGGTATATGATATCGGACGTATAAATTAGGACATGGTTCTGGGAGGCAGAAGCTCGAACAGTGCGCGGCACACCGACCGAAAATGCGATGACCATCGCTGATGCGGAAGTTAACGACTGTATGCGGAAAACATAGACATAGACGTACCATCTGCTGCCTTCGCCATCATGACATCAGAGTCAGAAACATCCCCCACACCACTGGAAACGACCTTGACACCTGCTAGGTCATTGCCAATATCCTTGACTGCGCCGACCAGAGCCTCGACACTCCCACTGACGTCTGCTTTGATGACAATCCGAAGATACTTCTTGATCTCCTCGACAGAACTGTCTTCAGTCACCGTAATTCGCGCACGATTCCCTCTCCTCGCTTTCCGTGCAATTTCTCTTTCTTTCTCCTCCCTCTCTTTGTCTGCCTGCCTCGTGGCATTTATTGCCTCGACATCACTCAGAGCACTCTCTAAATACCGTTTCCGTTGCCGATTTGTGCATGCTTTTTTGATGTCGACTTCGCTACCCGCTAGCACCTCTTCGCCAGCGGCAGGAAGCGATTTCCAACCTGTGACAAGGACTGGCGTACCGGGGGTTGCAGAGGAGACGGGTTGCAAGGACGGGGAAAGAAGGCGACGTGTAGAACACGTGGAAGTCCCCGCTAGGAGGGATTTCCCAGGAGAGAGCGTGCCACGAGTCATAAGAACGGTTGCAACGGGACTACAATGCGTTGGAACTCGTGATAAAGTGGTATCAGAAAGTGAACGCGCAGACTCACCCAAATCCCTTTAGCATCTTGGACTCAAGGACATACCCCACGGGTGTACAATCATGTTCTGCCCGCAGGTCCATCACATCAGCAACTAGAGCGATGGTTTCAACAAGCTCGGGCAATCCAGATCCAGTGCGCCCAGAAACGGTGACGCAAGGGACATCCCCACCAGCCTCCTCTAGAGGAACACCGGCGGAAAGTAAGGCAAGCTTGGTTTTCTCCTGTCGGCCGTATCCAAGGTTAAAAGAAAGTGAGCACGTAATATACGTAGATCGCGAAGAAGGAAAGAAAGCGATAGATGCAAAATGGAAAACTTACGACATTAGCTTCAGGTTTGTCAACCTTGTTAACAGCCACAACCATTCCAATGTTACTCCCTTCTTTCTCACGTTTAACAAGCTCGATGACTTCAAGTGTTTGGGGCATCACGCCGTCGTCGGCAGCGACGACCAAAAC
Organism: Porphyrellus cyaneotinctus; assembly: GCA_038091315.1. NCBI lineage: Eukaryota > Fungi > Basidiomycota > Agaricomycetes > Boletales > Boletaceae > Porphyrellus > Porphyrellus cyaneotinctus. The sequence goes on along the minus strand of JBBPOF010000034.1, from coordinate 6,163 downwards.
GACGATATCAGTGACCGAGGTTCCACGTGCACGCATGGCAGAGAAGGCAGCATGTCCTGGGGTGTCCAGGAATGTGATCAGATGCTCATCTCCAGATGTTGATGAGGAGTCAATACTCGTGCTCAACGGAACACAGAAAGCACCGATATGCTGCGTGATCCCGCCTGCTTCAGAAGCAGCAACAGACGAGGAGCGGAGATTGTCGAGAAGGGTAGTTTTTCCATGATCGACATGTCCCATTATGGCTACAATGGGGGGACGGATTGGCAGAAGGTGGGGGTTTTTCGATGTTGGCCTGTTAAAAGATACAGAAATCAATGGAATGCCTGGAAGCTCAGAGTGTTGATATCATGCTCACGGGGGATGCAGGTCGAAAGCAGCTTCATCGTCAATTATTGGGTTACGACCAAACTCTTGTACAAGTAAAGCGCCATAGTCAGAGGTCAAGACTATGGTGATGGTTCAGTCTTATCTAATAATCGAGAAGAAGCATTCCCGACCGTAATCATGAGAAGATTCTTCGCGCATTCCAGCTTCGTGCATCTTGCGTTGAAGTGTGCCTTAAATCGGAACAGAATCAGTCTAGACTAAGCGGAAAAAAAAACAGTCATACGCAAGCGAACATTCAGCAACTTGGCTAATTGTCCAACGGTAACAGTTGATGGGATATAGAGATCCATTTCCACCTGCTTGGGTTGGACTTTCCTACTGCTATCTGATCCCTTTTTCTTCTCATTCCAGCGACCTCTCTCCGCTAGGTTCCTTCTGTTCGTGTCTGTAACAAAGGCTTGGCCAGGACGAAGGGACCCGCGTTCTTTGAATTTTGCTCTCGACAAGCGCGACGGCAGGCCAGGCTGGATTTCGGACGGACGAAAGGAACCACGTTCTTTATGCTGAGGCGGCGGCGAAGGACGTGATGTAAGATGAGCTCCGGGCTGAGGTTGCGGAGTAGGGATATTGGAACGGAACGAACCACGTTCGATGAGCTTTACCTGACTCTGTCGTGAAATAAAGTGAGAAGGAGGAATATGTCGGAAGGGCTCGGGTTCAGGAGCTGGGATTGCTTCCTGAAAAACCTGCCTCAAACGAGCGGGCTAACGGTCACTAGTGAGTCCATCGCGTACTCAGTGGTCGCGACCAACAACGCACCTGTATTCTAGGTGCCGTAGCAGCGGATCGCGTGTTCCCTGGAATGCGGAGAACGGTCGGCCGCCAATACATCGTGAGCCCAGCACAAATGAGGAACAGAGGCTAGCTAGACAAGCCGCGAATGACTTGAAGTTGATTGACAACTCAAGTAGACATCGCGACATAGCCACTACTACCGCTACCACTATATCATACACTGGCTACGCTTTGCTTGAAGACTGGCCCAATGGCCGCATTCATCACGGGTTGCCGTCTGCTGCCAAGGCACTGGTATCTCTGCAAACCCTTGGCAGAACAATGTCGATTATATGCCCTCTCCCGTTTTCCGAATCGTACCACTGGTTTCGGGAGAGACTCCCGAAGTAACTTGCCACGGATACCTCCGTCAGATACTTCCTCAGATACGTCAGACTACGAAGAAAAAATTCCGGAAGACCACCGCTCGCAACGTTGGAGGCAAAGCGTACACCCCACCACACTGGCAGATCATGAGGCGGGCTTGAAGCATCTGCTGCTAAACAATGACACGTTGGTAGTCACAAGGTCATCAATGCATCAAGTTTGGTCACTTTCTTGGTCTGACTGTAGCCAGACAGCTTGAAATGCTCAATATCTTCGTGGGATTCGAGCAGTCGAACCGATATGTTATAAGTATGTTCAGACTTTCTCTTGCATGGTTTCTCGCTACACCCTGACGTTTGGTATGAAGCCAACCCGGCTGGAGAGCCACTCGGATATATCGCTGAAGAACCGCGTGGTGTCCTTTCAATGTTTGCAAGGCAGCTATTCAGGACGCATAGGCCATTCCGAGCACTGGTCATGGACCTTGGAGGTTCACCGGTCCTTTGGGTGCGTGCCTCGGCCCAGTGCCATCACGTCAGTGTGCGGATCTCTCCCTCTAGATATGTCGCCCGTTTTCTTGGATAAACTCTCGTATGTTTGTTCAGAGTCCTAGAGACAACCTTGTCGCCCCGGAAGGTCAGCCAGTTCTGGATACCTTTGCAGAGGTGCAGCAAGAGTGGCATCTCTGGAGGAGGAGATACAATCTGTTCCTGCGGTATGTATCTTCCTAGTCGCCTCTGGTGCGAGTCTCCACTGACCGGGCTGCATCGTGTCTCCTCCACGTGCATAATGATAATACGGTCTTCCCTTCCTTGTTCAACCGCCTTGCGACTCCTGTTTTTGGTGTTTTTCCATTTACATGAATCCCCTACTATCCCCACGGTTCCTACGCTCATCACGGGCCCTGTCGCATGCAAGGCACGGGTATTCTTCTTCTCCATTCATGCATCTTAATGGCTGACGTGTCATCAACCCTATGTTCCGGCCCACTAATCCTCGGGATCTGTTATTGGCGCTTTCAATCCGGACCGGTTCTCCACACGCGTTGCATTGACGACAACGCCGCCGCGGGTTTGTGTATGGATGCTGATCGTGTCACTTACTATCTCACTTTGTCCACCCCACGTGATGATCCGGTTTTTTTTTTGGCTTGTTTGATGTCCCTTGCTATCATCATTAATATTCCGTGGCCTCGACATCTTGGAATTTTGGCTGCTCGCACCTTATAACCGCATAATCCTCGTGTCTCAATTCCACCGGCACATGATTATGGTACGCTTTCTCCTCTTTGGATTCTCCGCCAATCTCACGTTCTCAGATTGTTTGGTTACTGACTCCGTATCATTGGATGACCAACCTCGATTCTATTCCTTGTTTGGTTGGCGCCGCGGATGTCGTCTCCGGACGTTGCATGGGTCGATGTTCTGGGATCGGGTGCTTTCAACAAATTGTGTTCCATTCCTCTCGTCAAACTCGTCATACTGGAATCTAGGTCTACCCCTCGTCGGGTACTTACTACCCTCGACTCGGACCCTCAACCGGAGCTCACCACGCCCGAAGTCCACTTCGACCAATTTGCGCGCGTGGATGAAGGTTTATGGGCTTGGCATTTCGTCTTGAGGAATGCACAAGGACAAGGCATCGCCACTGTCGACAGAGCATTTAGGGGATTTGGGAGAGAGGTAAAGTGATGGCTGAGATACTTGCGAGTTGTTGCGAACGCCTTCTTTGAACCCAGATCTTCACGGACACGGGGCAGTATACGTTATCCTTCCGGGAGCCAGACGAGCAAGTGCATAGTTCAAGCCAGGATAGTTCGTGGGGATTATATAAGCCAGGCATAGCAAGGAACTTGACCGTTGATGAGAGGGCGGTATGTAATTTTTTTTTGAACATTACGACTCTGCACTAAATGATCATGCGAGTAGCTCGTGTTGGGTATGGCAAGTAAGCCACTCGCTGTGTCTCTGAGACGCTTCACACATACTGATCGTATTGTCAGTTAACATCGACTACGATTATTTCTCCAGGCACTCTGAAGGAGGGTCCGTGGCCCGTTGGTTTCTCACCTTCCACACTACATCTCTTTTTACAGGGGATTTTTCTGGTGGAGCTCCAGGGAATAAGTTATGGACGCATGCTCCCGGCGCGCGATACAACGCGGATTGTACATCAATATCCCTCGCCCACCTCGCATAGAGTTTCCAAAAACATCTTTAGATCCTCCTGATCGATCTCTAGTATACTCGTATTGAACGAATTGTGAGAAGAGCGGGCGTTGCATCGTTCTTTGGCGTTAATAAATGCTAGACCAAACTCGCTGATCCATGGACATCAGTCAATCCTGTGGTTCCAAGAATGGGGATTTGAAAACCTACTTCTTTGTCGCATCACCCATTTCGAGTGAACCCATGACCCCAACGACGATGTACGTCTCTGTTCTTTCGTTCAGACACGCCAAAACAAATGGTAAGCTCTTCTTGCCCCGGGAAAGTTTCGTGCCTGGCAGTTTGTCTCGTAATGCGTCGATCAACCAGAGAGCCAGGCGTGAAAGTACGCCTGGGTGGGCGAACAGTGCGAGATCGGGTCCCTGAGAGAGAACGACGACGCGATGAGAGCGCATTGTACGGATATCTTGCTTGTCAATTATCGAGGTCCCTTGTCGTATGATGGCACGATGGAGTGACATGGACAATGAGAGTGCCTCTCGAAGGGGGACAATACTAGGGTGATCACAAGTTCGAGTATTCCACTGCAACCAGTGTGATAAATGACTTACTCAGTGAGAGCGTCGTAGGCTGCCCAGAAGTTCCGTATCCACCAGGAGACTTCCGTGCTTGCTTCCGCGTCATCTAGACCATCGCCTTCTCCATTTGCGTTAGTACCTTCACCGCGTCCACTGCCTTTTTCCGCTTCATTGAGGGTGTGTTTATTACTCTCCCATACGCGCCCACTACCGAACCATTCCCCACCGTGCCGAGCACCTTCGACCTCGACCTCCATCCTGACACCGCCAGCCACATCCAACAGTGCGCCGACAGCATCAACGGCATCCGCGGCGCTCAGGGGAGGGGCACGATACCCAAAACACCGAGTAAAGGAGGGGTAGGTGAGTTCCACGAGACCATACTCAGGGGCAATAGCGTCCAGCTTAGATCTCAACTGCTGCTTGAGATCGAGATCCATATGCGCGTACAACTGTTGAGTCTGCGGTATTGAAAACCTGCCTCGGACGAGGTCAGTCGAAGCCCTAGATCGCTGAAACGCGTCTAATTTACCCCATTTTAGCGAGCAAGCCCGTGAGCCTCTTCCGACCTCGTTCCTTCCAGATTCCGAGTTTTCCTGCCACATAACTTGAGTGAAACATGGCATCGTATAATGTCCAATGACGGAGGAGAGTGAATCTCAGTTCCTCGGTCGATCGTATCGACGAATCGTCCGGACCGAGTGCTGTGATTGTGTCAATGTTATTGGTGACCTCCGGCGGGAGTGGATTTAGGCGGGATACTTCGTCGTAATAGATCGCGTGATATTTTTCGTAAAACTCGCGTGATATGCGGGAAGTCGTGTACTGGTAGGTGAGCCCAAGAACAGCGATCCTATTGCGATGACCAAACAGAAATGGATCCATTGTTGAGTACCACATACCACAAGAGGTCACAGTCTGCACGCTCGAGGACGGTAGCAAGGATATAGATTGTGGCGGAGGCACTCTGGCTGTACCATGAACCGCTTCCATAGTGCTTTTCGACCACAGCTTGGTACGCGGCACGCTGTTCTCGTGACATTCGACTCGGTTCCTGGAGAAGGTGTTAGTTGGGAGGAGCTTACGACGTGGAGGAGCACTACGACATTGTCTAGCTTCGGCCGTTTCCTTGTGTGTTGACCGGGTGTTTGGGATTTGCGCTTGCGTGACGGAGAGCCGGAAGCCGAGTCCTCATCAAGCCCGACGACGTTTCGTGCTTCGTCTTCTGAATCAGAGTCTAAACTGTCGTCCTCCGAGTCCGGTTCCGGCTCGTACTGGCAGAGTGTGTTAGTGGGTGCGTGATTTCTGTGATGTACGGGCACGGACTTCTAGTGCTTCCCAGGCCTTTCTCTGTGCCTCCATGGTCTCAACTTCGCCATCGTCCCAGAGAACAATGCGATCGCCGATGTCACCACCACCGAAGAGACTTGCGAGATTCTGAGGTCTGGTGGAGTCGACCACGTGTATAGTGAGATGTGGACTAAATTCGCCAAACCACGCAGTAGAAGGAAGATCGATGATGGCACCCATGTTGAGAAGAATGAGGGTATGCAGCTTGTCGTTGTTGAGAGGAAGGATGGCGGAGACGCGTGGTGATGGCATACCTCGTTGTAGGTCGCGAGCTCGTCTTTGACGACTTCCAGCTCCGCTACGCCTGACACGGGTATGAGCCTGTGCAGCACGTCGTCCTGCTTGAGGAGGTCTGCAAGCATCCGCGCGGCGCACAGGGCGTCAACGTCGGGCGCGACGAGGAGAATGACGGAGGAGGCAGAGGAGAGCGGAGAGCGGCGATGCGCGGCGAGGATGTTGGCATAGGCATCGCCGTAGGACGGACGGGAGGCAGACGCGAGCTGAGGCGGTGGCAGGTAGACCATGAAGAGGATCGACGCGAGGAGCACGTGAGCAACTGGTAAGGTGTGTTTGGGG
>JBBPOF010000033.1:0-74688 GCA_038091315.1 Porphyrellus cyaneotinctus | reverse complement strand
TGCTGTTGCGCGCAGTTGCCACGTACCCGGCTGCCAATGGAGTTTCAAAGGCGCAAATGTAGAGTCCAATTTGATCCGACATGCCCACTCGGTGGCATCTGATGCAAGGAGGCGGTACGTGGGTTAAATTCGCAAAGGTGGTTAGTAAGGTGCCGAAGGTGCCGAAGGGAGACGTTCGCATGGATACGGTCGTCCTATCGAAGATATCCACCTATCGAGAAGCCCTCGTCCCATCGACGTCAACAAAGCTATGGAATCTTGCGACACTGACTGGCTGTAACACGAACACTAACTGAAACGTGGTACAAGTCGCTATCATACTAAGGAACGGCGAAGTCGGGGACGGTGTTGGCAACCGAATTGCGGTCGCCACTGGATCAGCATGTATGACTTGGCCCAAAACAGATCTTTCCATGCAGTGTTAGAGGTATAAAAACACCTCTGACACTCAGACCATACGTCCCACCACCTCATCAACATGTCTCTCTGCGACAAGTGCATATCAGGTACGGACCCATCGTGCAAGCGATCCATGTGATCTGATCATACGACGACAGGCGTTCGCCATAAGGGTACCCCAGAGGGTATGTGTACCATCAAAAATCTACGTTCAAGCGCCCGATCCCACGTCTATTTTCACCACAGGTAAAGTCGAGGACATCAACGGCGTCAACGTCTACGTCGCAACACCTACCGGCAATTACGCCAAGGAAAAGGCGATCCTCTTCTTGCCCGACATCTTTGGTATCGCGCTTGAGAATTCCCAGGTGTGTCACGATATCGACACGCAGTCTCGGGCATTGACGTACGGCGAATCGTAGTTGCTCGCGGACGACTTTGCCCGAAACGGGTTCAAGGTAAGCCATGTCCGTTTATCGCAGTCGCCGTCTTTCAACCCTACTTCCCAAACAGACTTACGCCATCGACTACCTCAACGGCGACCCTGTCCCGGCTGATGCACTCGGTGTGAGCACCTTCTTGCGCACAGTCCCATCGCGGGTCGCTGACCAAGTTACCTTCGTCTTCCTGGACAGCCCGGCAGCAACTTTGACTTGCCGGGCTGGATTGGCAAACACGGCAGAGAAGTCACCCGACCACCCCTTGACAGCGTGATTGCCAGCCTCACGAAACAAGGCGTGACGCAGTTCGCTGCGACAGGTTTCTGCTTCGGCGGTGCGTCTCTGAACGCGCGACCGGATCAGGACTAATGCGTCGGCCTTCCAGCTCGCTACACCTTTGATCTCGCGTTCGACAAGGTCATCAAGGTCGCTGCCGTCTCACACCCCTCACTTCTTCAGATTCCCAAGGACCTCGAGGTTGGTCGCTTCTTGCATGGCGTCGTCTGCACGACTCATCGTCGTTCTTATCTCGATAGCAATTCAAAGCGTCGGGCATTCCCCTCTTGATTAACTCGTGCGAGGAAGATGGGATGTTCCCTAAGGAATCCCAGGCGAAGGCGGATGAAATTCTCGGTGGAGGCTCCCAGACCTCGACACTATACCGGAGGGAGTACTTCCCAGGCTGCGTGCACGGCTTTGCCATTCGTGGAGACATGACCAAACCTCAAGTCAAGGCTGGAAAGGAGGGCGCGTTCAAGGCGACCGTCGAATTCTTCAGGGCACACTTGTAAACGTATTACTACGTATCTTGAACCGAATGCATGTACGATATCCATGTTGCGAAATAAAGTTGGATGCTTATATACGTGCCAGATGGAAGGGTCATTCAAGTGCAACTTTGGATTCATGAGTCTGAGCAGCAAATCACCATCGACGACTGATGAGACATAACTTCCTCTATAGCTTTCTTGGTTCAGTGGTGGAAAAGCCTCAGCGACGTGTGACAGAACACGATCCTGTGTTCGTCCGCTGCTTTGATACACTCAGCATCCATCACACTTCCGCTCGGCGCGGCGAGGTACCGCACGCCGCTCTTCCTCGCCCGATGGACGTTATCCGCAAACGGGAAGAACGCATCACTCGAGCACGCCACCCCATCCAGCTGACCCGCCCACGTCTTGCGTTCCTCCTCAGTCAACGCCGTAGGCAAAGTCTCGAACTGGCCTTCCCATTGCTCCTTCTCGCCACCATCGAGGACCTCGCCGCTCACGAACAGGTCGATCGCGTTTGCCTTTTCTGCGCGCTTGATGCCCTTCTTGAATGGGAGTGCAAGGACGCGCGGGTGGTGACGAAGCCACCATAGGTCGGCTTTACCCCCCGCGAGCCGGGTACAGTGGATTCGGGACTGTTGACCTGCACCTAGACCGATGATGGCACCGTTTTTGGCATACGCAACACTGTTGGACTGAGTGTATTTCAGTGAGAGGGTAGCAACGAGCAGATCTGTCAAGGCTCGAGGGGAGAGCTGTCGTCGTCGTCGTGCTAGTCAATGAAATTGACACGTGGAATGCGGTGAACTTGCCTCTTTGTTCTCACTCACGATGTTGGCAAAGAGCGACGCATCGATCTTGGCGTCGTTTCGGCGCTGTTGCAAGTTGATGCCGTATACTTGACGCGTTTCGGTCTCGGGAGGTGTGTAGGAGGGATCCATCTGTCCGCCAGCTCAGCGACGTCGGAGGACATGCGGGTAAACGGGGGTAATGTTACCTCAAGGACGCAGTACTTTCCCGCCTTTTTCTTCTTCAGTAGGTCCAGCGCTTCCGGTGCGTATCCTGGGGCGATCACACCATCAGAAACCTCTCTGGAGATGATCTTGGCCGTAGCGAGGTCGCATGGCGCAGACAAGGCAATGAAATCGCCAAACGAGGACATGCGATCCGAACCTACGTCACGTATATAGTCAGATCCGCGACGATGTCCTTTTTCCGTTTCAGAGACTGACCTCGTGCCCGGGCGTACGCACAGGCAAGTGCCGTAAGAGGCTCTCTCAGATCATCAACGCCGTAGACCTGTTTCTCGGTCTCGTCCAATTCGACACCCACCGCAGCGCCCGCAGGTGAAACGTGCTTGAAGGACGCGGCCGCAGGGAGTTTGAGTGCCTCCTGGAGTTCCTTGACCAACGCATACGAGTTGAGTGCGTCCAGGAGATTGATGTATCCAGGCGACCCACATAAAACTGCGTCGACATACGTGAGACGTGCACCACGAGTCGGGTCAGAACGGGGAGTGACGCACCCTTGAAAGGCAATTCACCCTCGGTAACGAACGCTTGTGCTGGCTTCTGGTGCGGATTGGCGCCGTATCTCAACACCATGCGTTGCAACGGCTGACTCTCGGCCGACGACGCATATTGTTCTCTAAAGTAGCCACTGATCGCGTCGTCATACTTGGCGGTCATCTCGAACGCCTTGAGCGCAAGACTATTCCGCAGTGCCTGGCTCACATCGCCGTTCTTCCAAGCGTCCAAAAACGCGTCGTAATCCGCCGGATCGGACACGACGCACACCCGCGCGTGGTTCTTGGCCGCCGCTCTGAGGAGGGTAACACCCCCGATGTCGATCTCCTCGACGGCGTCCGCGAGCGTGCACCCCGGTTTGGAGATGGTGGCGGAAAAGGGATAGAGGTTGCAGACGACGATGTCGATCTTGGAGATGGATTGCTCAGCGAGGTCGCGCTCGTCGGAGGGGATCGCACGCGCGAGGATACCTTTCACAAAAAGCGTATCTCAGACAACGACCGACCACGGGAGAGAGAACGGTTACCTCCGTGGACGGCAGGATGGAGCGTTTTGACGCGTCCGCCTAGCATCTCGGGCGCCTTGGTGATGCTGGAGACATCCCTAGAACACGGGTTTAGAACATTTTGGGAGTGAATGGGAGCCAAGGACGTGCTCGATGTTGATGTTCGCTTCTCTGATTTTTTTCGCGGTGCCTCCCGAACCAAGGAGTCGGACGCCTGCTGCACTGAGACCCTCTGCGAGTTGGATCAGCCCAGTCTTGTCGTACGCAGACAACAATGCTGTTTAAAACGGTCAGCGTCCTTATCTATAACAGTCCAACGAAGCGTACCAATGGGCTCAGACATGGTCAGTGATCAAGAAATTGACACCAGACTTGATTCATATCTGTGAGATCTCAACCTTGCTTATCTCGGCCGATCAGTAAAACTTGGCTACATTGAAATCCTGAATGCGAAAACGAATACACAATACAGTGGCCCAAGGGTACATCGATGTCAACTACAATCCAAAGGGAAAGTGCGGTCTAACCTATCTCACCGACCCTGTACACCCGCCTGCGCAGCCTTGCCCTGGGCCACTTGCATTTGCGGGTGTCCAGGTTGCATCGCCGGCACCTGGCCGTTGGACATGCGAGCCATCCCACTAGCTGCCCAAGCAGCGTATTGAGCCGGCAATCTGCCGCCTGCCGCTATCCCATAACTGACCGGATAGCTATACATGGCATACTGTGCCATTATTTGTTGCTGATCCATTACCTGAGCTTGAGCAGCCATGTTGTGTTGTTGATTCTGCGGGACATGCGTCGCGACCTGCTGATGTGGGTTTCCCGGTGCATTCATGGGTCGGAATTGCGCGAAGTTGTACTGGGCGGCCACGACAGGATGTTGAGCAACTTGGCCCATTTGTGTTGGTATCTGACCCTGGGCTTGGGCTTGAGCCTGAGCCTGAGCCTGAGCCTGAACCTGAGCCTGAACCTGAGCCTGGGCTTGTGCTTGTGCTGCATGGCTCATCCTTTGTAGCTGCTGCATCTGAGCATAGTACTGCATGTTTATACTGGGATGTATGGGTTGTGTTTGCGGTGATGGTGCGGGAGGCTGTGGCGTTGGTTGGGGGTGAGGTTGGGTAGTCGTTTGCTGGGGTAGTAGAGGTTTGGGAGAATATCCAAGCTGCGGAGTTGAAGGTTTGGACTGAGCGGTACCAGGCGCGACCTGGATGAAGTGGACTCCAGCAGGATTTGCACGATGATCGGGCGTAGGAAGCTGTGAACCAGGGGCGAGAGGTGAAGAATGTGGATGGGGAGCTTGTGATGAAGGTGGACGGGGAGATTGGGTATAGCCACGCTGTGCAGGCGATCCAGCAGCTATTATTGGTGTAACGACAGGATGTTGTTGATATGACGTATTCGGCGGGGCGGGCGAGCGAGCATGTACGGAAGGCGATCTTATCGTTGCCTGAGTCTGAAGCTGATTGACAACAGGATGGGGGACTGGTGTCACGGTTGATCGCGGGTTCTCCGGCGTATTTGGGTACGGACTTGCCGTAGGTTCCTTCTTGACTTGTCTCGGTTTTGAGGGATTAGCAGGAGGTTGTGGAGTAGGGGTGGGTGCTTGACTTGTAGCGGTATGTGATGGTTGAGTGGCAGGGGATTGAGTGGTAGGCGCAGGGGTTGACCGGTTAATTGCCTTTGCTAGTATTGCTTGGGTTTCTGCTTGACGCTTTTCTTTCACCCGTTTCAAAACGTCCAAAATGTCATAGCTGACGTCGTTCGTCCATCAGACCTCCTTGTAATACTTGATAAACAACATACCTCGGAACGTGCGAGCGGTTCGATCTTGGGTTCATGAATTGTATAATCTTGGCACGTCTTGCCTTGTCCGACTCGTCCTCTTCCTGAGTGATCGCAGCAATCTTCCGCTTCAAGGATACTGGAATGGATGGTGTGGACACCCTCAGGGTGTGATTGGCGATGCGAGTGAGGTGCGGATCAGGATCCAGACAAAGAGGTGGGGACGTATGCAACTACGGAAACCAAGTTAGCTCTGCAGAGTATTGAGCAGACGATAAATACAATACCAATATCTGTGCCTCCACCTCAAGTACTTGCGGATCCGTGAGTTTGGAGCCGGTCCGTTGATTCATTAGACATAGGTCTGCCCAGAGGATCTCGTCGTTGGGATGAAGCGTCACACGACTTCTTTCCGGTTTCTCTAGTGGTGGGTCCTTTGCTCTTTTGGGGCGATAATCGAGAAGTTCGACCAACATGCAACCTGGTAACAAGAGCTCGAGTGGTCTGGGCAAGATCGTTCTCGCTGTTACGACGTACCGTCATAGAAAGGCACATGGGCTGAATCGAACAGTTCAAGATAGTCCACTGGTATGCGGTGTGCCCGTACATCATCCAACAATGACTAGGGAATTGACGAACGTTGAGCGACGAAGAACTTTGGATCGAGTCAAGTTGGGCTTACAGCAACAGGGTTGTTGTAGAGAAACTTTGGTCCATTGTTTAGTGTCCAGTATTCGGGATAGAGGTGGATGAAAAATGATGGTGGATCAGATTCATACTTGTCTAGCAGTTCTTCTGCGGAGCGCGTGATATTGTAGCCCGTCATGCCGACGTCCCAAGTCGTCGTCGTTGTCGTGGAGCCAGGAATGACAGCGCTGAGAATACAGCACGCCTGTAAACTTGATATATGAGCCACGCCGAGCAGCCAACGGAGTCGTTGATGAGTTAACTATGAACTACGTCCTTGTAGGTTACGTCAGCAACAAGGTGTTAGTACTCGTGGGAAAATTTGACTCTATGGTCCTATGGAGCTGAACTTGCAAGAGGTGAATTAATTCGTATGTGTACACGTCGGAACTGACGGCGTAGTAGTTGATCCCATTTCTGAGGGATAAAAACCCTTCCGTGCGCCAGATAGCACTGTCTAACCTGCTTGGCCACACTCCAGAGGGATCCCCATATCGGAATGTCTTTCTCCAAGGGCTCCAGGGGGGCGGGTTACAGAAACCCCAGGAGACGGATGTCATCCGGGATTTGAAACTGCTTTGTCGAGATCAGCTGGTTTGAGCCCTCATACGCTGGTCTGAACATTCACTTGACTCCGATAACAGACCGTCGCACACGATGCTTTCCGTGCACTGGTGAATCTCTCGGATTCACCACTCCTCGTCCCTTTCTTGTCTGAGCCATCATTCCTTGCGTTCCTAGTATCGTATATTTTGGTACGTTAGCCCCCTTTTCCTTGGCTTCGCAGATCGACATCATTGTTGGCAGAATCCGGACGCAGTTCTCGCGGATCTCGCATCGATGCTTTTATCAAATATCACTAGTTCATCTACGACATGCGCCGCTCTGTTATCGCTACAGATCCAGGTCGTCCCATTGATTTCTACCACCTCCCCTATCTCGTACCATCCGATACAATCAAGGTCTGCTACGTGTTCTGTCCCTCTCCTGTACCCTTCGACAGACCCACAACGAGTCCATGCATTGCCGCTCCTTGTCGACGCATTCGTCCAAGGAGCACCCTTGGATTCTAATCTCAACTCGGGGCGGATACGAAAAGCGGACCTTCACTTTTTGTCTAGTGTATTTGCTAATATCAGCGCAGTAAGTCTTTAATTACGGCGTGCTCGTTTCTTGTGCTCTCACAATCTGATACATCATTGCAGTCACCTGCAGGGAAGCTCTTCTTTGTAACTCCGATACTTCGCGATGTGATGAAGCCTGAGAGTGCCCTCGAGTATCCACTTTCCAAGCTCGTGCCATTCACCGAACATAAAGATACGATTCGGAGAGGTGGCGTGGTTTTGACGATAAAGTGCGTTGGAGCTGTCGACCCTAGATCTCGCTCACGGAATCCCGTCAATTGTAAGGAACTGTGCCTTTCATGCCCCCGCACATCAGGCTATATTGTCACCTGATACGGACAAAGTCGCTGTGCCGCCGTCCACTGCAGTTGCACCCGGCATCGATGCACTGCCGTGCATTCTGCTTCCACTGGCTGGTCCAGAAGAATTAGATCTCGAGGTGGGATCTTCCGCCGCGTAGGTACATATTTCCCCAGCTCATTATTTTTAATCTCTCTAGGACCAAGAGAAACTTCCATCCGTCTTGCAGTTTCTGCCTCCAACCAAGAAGAGAGAGCCCGATTTAGTGCTGCGCCTGACTCATGTGGAAACGTTGCTCCTGCTGTGTACCACACGTTGGGGTCGCGATTTCTTGCGAGCCAATGGGGTGTATGAAATCGTCCGCGTAACGCACTTGGAGGAAACAGTTGACAAGGTACGCCGCGCGATTCCCTCTGCAATGAAACAATTTCCAAGTGCTGGGCTCAAGGTGTCCGAACATATCGAACGTTTGGTGCGACTCATAAAGGGCGTAGAAGGAGGCCCCGAGATGTCTGACGACCAAATTGGTTCAACGGCCACTTCAGCAGGACAACATGAAGACTCCGACGACGAAGATAATAAAATTGAAGAAGTTTAGAAATTGATCGAGTACATGCCTCTAGTCACATTGGCTTTGCACATTATTTACTCGACGTCAAGGAACGTCAGCCCAATGGTAATAAATAGCGTTCGATAGTCCCATGAAAAACACACCTTCCTCCTGGGGGTGGAGCGTATACGCTGCGCAATGTCAAACGTTGTATAGGGGCCCAAGTACCCACGAGTGAGTCAACAGCCTCAGGGATCGCTCAAGAAAGATTTTTTATGATGATAAATCAGCTACGTACGAGGTTACTGCATCCCGGGGTGTTTTTACTGCTGCAATTCGGTCTGGACTCCCATAACCAACGTTTTTCCCGATATGAATTGCCAAATGCGCATTCCCATCGGATGATTTTATGTACTCGATCGGAATCTGTAAATCGATGGCCGTCCGTGATGCTGGGAGATGAACCTCGACTGCTGAGCGGCTTCAAACAATGCTCAGACGAGTCGTTCCCACTTCTCACGCTAGCAGTTATCGCAAGACGTGATAATACGGAGCCGTGAACGCCTGTCGGTCAAGATGGATCTTGATCAGTTCCGCTGCCATTGATATGTCCGTGTCATGGTAGGGCTCGCTCCGACGGGTTCGACTAGAAAAATTACTTTGACTTACAACCTCAGTTCCTCTTTGATGCGGGAGCGTGTACTAGGCGACATAGTACCTCATTCCCCACCTCGGGCCCGTCAGTCCCGACGTGAGCGCTGGATGCGGAACGCCAAATCAAACCGTGGCCACTGGCAGGCGTGCGTGGCCTTGGGGTCCCTTACGACAGCCTGCTTGCCGACCCCCCTGCTTGCCCCTCAGGGCCTCATTAAGGAAGTGCCTCGTCATGCCCAGTCGACCGAAGAGAAAAATGATAGGTAACGTAACGTGGAAACCGCAGGGCTATCGGAAGAGCGGAAAATAAGGAGCGCGTCGATAGGTGCCCTCAGCAACCTGCAAGGTGGTTGCTGTTGGCACGCACCTCACTTGCGGTCCGGCACGGCCTGGCCTGGACAACGACGATTTTTCATATTCTTCCTAGGACAGCCTCAACTCCCTTTCGTGGTCGTTCATTGGACAGAGCCCCGAGGCCATTACGCACGTCAAGGCCTTCCGTCGCATTGATGCGTTGCCGGTATGAGTCGGAGTCGAGACACCTGACACACACATGAATCCACGACGCCTGCCATGGCATGTCGGCTCCAGCATTTGCCACAAAAAAAATCAGCCAATCCCATGACTGCCGCACTGCGGCTCCAAATATGCCTTTCATGTACCGTAACTGACTACTCGAACAGGACGCACGATGCAGTGCAACCCCCCCACCTATATCCCAAGTGGAGCGCTAGAATCTCGACTGAGCGGATATTGAATTGCCGGGATATACGGACTTCCAGAAGTTTTGACTCCAAGGTACACCAGTGCATGTTGTGATGGCGGTTGGATGGCGGAGCGGGATCGAACGTTCCACCCGATCGTTGGCGTGCGCGGCATGCCCCCCTTGTATACGCGGCGTTCATAACTGATCTCTACAGGCAAAAGGCACTAATGTGACCATGGTTCGCCTGCTGGCGCGCAGCACGCCGTGCCGTTTCTTGACTGTGCCAGTGGGAACAATCAACGGTGTGTGTGACTACACTTTGATGAATAGCATTGTGGCCCCGCTGAAAACGTCTGCGGCGCCACCAAATGCACTACGTAACGAGATAAAGCAAACGCACTCCCCGTGCGTGTGGCGACTTGTGCCCTTCCAGGTACGAGCGAGGAGATACCGTGCACAGCGGCGGCGAACCAGACGCGTCAAGGACCGTTTTAATGGATATATTCCAAGGGGTCATCCTCCTGCCGAATTAATCGGTCCCATCAGCGTCTTCCTTTTGATGCCCAGAGCAAGACCTTCAAATCCCTGGATCCCTTGAGTCCATTCAGACGTTTAAATAGAAATCAAGGGTCATGACGTCCTTGACATCTTTCCCTTATTCACAACCTAACTTTGTTCGTAGGTTCCTGCTCCCTTTTTCGAACAACATCTTGACCCCGCCCGTCAGTCACATTCTCGATATGCCTTTTTGGGCCTCGGGCCATCAACCATAACCGTCACGAGGCTGCGACAGGGTCTTTGCGATTGCCAAATTGAATGTCTTACGTGTGCCATGTGGTATGTCTTCAAGGTTAACTTTCTGATATCATACCGCCTAGCCAGTAAGCCACGCGGCTATTACATCGGAACTTGGCGCCTTTTCAAAGTGCCTGATCCAGCGGAGATCGTCCCGATTAACTTTGGAAAAGAGACGATGCTGCTAGAACATGTAAGTGCAAAAGCTTTTCACAACGGTCGTTTCGCCACGGGAACCTGCTCTATGCATTCTACTAGAATCGTGTAAGCAATAATAGAATCGACGTCCGGCCCATCTCTCTCCTCTTCATCATATCACAAAAGAGGCCGGTTTCCACAGGGAAGACGAGAACGCACGACCTTACGGAAGGAATACTACCCCCTCCTCCCATGGTCGCCAAAATCGCTTCTACGATCCTGCGAGCCATAAGAGTCTTCGTCTTCGCTTCCACCGCTAGACAGCGCATTTGGTTCGTCCACCGGGTTCTGCGAGCTCTGACCGCCATTATCGCGAGAGCGCGCTTCCCCTCGTGCCCTTTTTTTCAGCTACGAAATTGGAAAAAAAGGACAGATGTCAGAGACTGCGAGCGCAATTTTCCCCTGTGACGTACAAGTTTGGCATACACGAGGCCACAAGCATTGCACAGCGTCCTCGGACCTTTGTTTGTAATGTTAGCGCACATGCGACCGGGGATAAGATGACCAGAGTGCTTACCGAGCGGCCCACGACGCCATTCAGGCGTTGATGTCGCGTTGCATCCGAGACATGTTTGACCCTCTTGTGCATGTTCTTCCCCTTTCTGTACCAAAAAGGGAAAAAAAAAAAGATCAATATCATCTTACTCATCGAAAAATTGCGATCCGCGGCGCGAATTTACCTGTCTTTTTGACGTCGGTGCGTCCTTGTCGCCCACACCCGTCGTGGCTCGGACGTCGGGACCGGACTGTACGATCGTGGATTGAAGCATCTGCACGCCCAAGTTCGCAGACTGCAGCATGCGTTCGAAACTTTCGGCCGGTGGCGCGCGGGAGGCGGATAACGTTCCACTCGTCATCATATTATTTGCATTGTCCATAATAAGCCGATATGAATCCTGCATCTGGGGGAAAATGAACTGTCGGAAAAACGCATGTCTAGGAGGATCGTTTGTGATTACCTTGACAAAATCCGGACTAGAAACTGTGGGTGCGGCGGCGAGCGCGATGGCCGGAGAATCCTTCTCCCTCCGCCTAGTCCGCGGTGGGGAGGAATGGTGTGAAGAAGCAGGAAGCGATTGTGAATAGCTGCTGTCCTGCCTGCGTGGTTCGTGTGGTGGCAGACTGCTTGGAGGGAAGCCACGCGCATCTGGGGTGTTCACGGGTGGAGGGGCTTCAGGTCGAGGGGCGGTGGAAGCGTATGTCATCTCCGCTTGCATGGATGGGGAAGTAAAAGGCTGTGCGTATTGCTGAGACGCCCAAGAATCTTGCTGCCACTGTTGGGCGTGGGCGGGCGGGATGCTGTACGATGCCGATGGGTAGGTGGCAGACGACGCATAAGAGGGCGATGAATGAAAACTCGACTGCTGTTGCGGAGAGTGCGTCTGAGACGTGTTTGAGCGCACGGGTCGACCCGACTGCTGGGCAGGGGGTGCGGTGGATTCGAATGGCGTGTTGGGATATGACGGATAGTCGTAAGAAGAACCCGTTTGCTGATGATGATACATGTAGCCTTTGTGAAACGGGGGTGGTTTGGTACTGGAAACACGGCGGCCGTACGCGCTTTTATACGTGGCGATATCGCAGGGACAAAGGAGGTGTGTGCAAAACCCGGAACGTGAGCCCGTGTTAGGAGATTCTGGATGGATGACACGAGGCTAGGCTATAAATCCGAAATGAAGGACGAGTGGGAGAAGGGATCAGCATCGAAGGGGGTTAATGATTAACTTTGACACGCAAGACAGAGGAAGCGGTTCCGCTCGTCGCGGCCGATATGGCTGCGACAACCAAGGCAAGCCGAGGCGAGATTCGACCTGCGGCGTCGGTTGGGAAGGGTTAGAACGACGAAACTCACGAATTTGAACGGCGGTGCTGGGAATCCAGCGATGGGTGATGGTTATGAGCACAGCATCAAAGATCAGCGAAGAGAAGCACGCGCCGTGCTGGATATAACCTTGCGATATTTGATTCCGCTGTCAGACGTCAACTAGAACGGTGTCAGTGGGGTCTCGGAGGCTGATTAAGTAGTACGGTACGCTTAGCCGACGTTGGTACCAAGGTTTAGTACCTCAACTCCGAATCCCCAAGTTGATCGACCCAGCCCATCCCGCAAGGAGGCCGCACTACAACCCACTCGACTCATCACGCTTGTATTCCAAATGTCCGTCTATTAGATAAAAATGTGAGATACGCATTCATAATCATCGCCCGTGTGAGAAGTACTGAAACGAAAATGACCGAAAGTGCACGTTATCCAGATCGTATTGAAGGTTCCTGGCCCTTCGACATCCTTCCTCCCGCTTCTCCCCGCTCGTTTATCCTGCCCACACCAGCAGTGCCTCGCATGCCAGATTGCTCATCGTTGTCGTCGTCGTCGTCGTCATCTTCTTCGTCCGAAATAGGCTTGGCAGGGTTCTTGCTCGAACCGAGTCCGCCCGCAGCCCGTTCCTGCGCTCGCCTCCGTCGCCGAAGTATCTGTTTACGGTCCCGGATCGCTCGCCGGTACTCCGTCCCGTCTCCATAAAACAGCAAATACTCGCACCGCGGACAAATCCACTCGTCCACAGGTTTCACCATCTGCGTCTTCGGAGTCGCATTCTCCTTTTTTCGTCGACGCGGAGCGAGTTCTGCAGCTAGAAATCGAAGGGGTTGTGGTCCAAGTGAGTTTTGCAAATTTAGGGTGGCCTGGACCGGGTTGACGTGCCCTGAAGAAGGAAGTCGAGAAGGGACGTAATTATTGCGGTGGTGGGGATTTGACGCAATCGCGAGCCCATTACGCTTTTTCTTCTGGCTCCCGCGGCTCTTCCCAGATGGGGACAAATCTAATGGATCCACTGATTGGTCGCCACTCGGCAATGAGGCTTGGAGTTTGCCCAACCGTTTCGTCCGAGATGCTCTGCTAGCAGCAGGCGCTGCCTGTTTCGCTTCCGCGGAGGCTTTAGCGGCTCTAGCAGCTTGACGCGCGACTTCAGCTTCGAAGCGTGAACGAAGTGCCAGTACCTCCTCTTTTGTCGCAATGAGGCGATCAGAGGCTGAGATAAAAGCCGAGATGATCAAGCTCCGCCATCAGTTGACAACATGAGATCATCACTCACTCGCACTGGGAAACGTAAACGTGAACTGTGTAGTTGGGAATGAAACACCCTTTTGGGTGGCTCTGCGCGCAGCCGCCTGTGCAGCTGCGGCACGAGCCAATCGAGGACCTCGTCGGCGAGAAAGACGTACTTTCGGCGGGGTAGAGTCGGGGCTAAAAATGGTACTAACGAAGGGCAGGTGTGTAGAGAGGGCCTGATCGAGGGCAAGTGCATCTCCGAGTGACAAGGCACCAAGAACCGCCGCAAGCTGTCGCTTTCTGTGCTTGAGCAACTCCTTGTGCTGCAACCCAGCGAGGGTCGATGGACTCATCTTGCCTCGCCTCTGCAACTGAGCCACCGAGGAGGGTGGAGCGACGAGCATATCGAGATCCCGATCCGTCCTCCCCGTCGACAGCACTCTGTCGCCTATCTCTTCTTCCACACTGAGTGGCAGGCTCACCTCCCTCCCGTTTACAGACCCAGACATGTTCGTAGGAACCTTCCTCTTCTTCGTATTGCCCGGCTGTTGCAGATGGTCGGTGTAATCACCTTCGCTGTGGTCCTCGTCCTGCTTTCCTGATCCCGGCCCCTCGGTGAATCGCTGGTGGACAGTACCCAGATCGAAGGTCTGAGAGAAAGATCCAGAGAGATTCCCGTCCAGGACCTCGCCCTCGACGCCCCGTGTGATATCGCCACCGCCAAGCACGGAGGTGTAATAGGACTGCAGGGCCATTTGAGATGAAAGGGAGTCGGCACGTGCGATGAGCTCTTCTGCGAGTGCTTCTGTACCACCAAGAAGGTCGGCCATGGGTTGAATGAGGTCGTCTGGTTCGGAGACCCGTGCAACAACGTCGGACGTGCGTCTGCGTTTAGGTAACGGTTTGAGCCTCCTCAACAGCGGAAATTTAGGTGCGTCGAAAGTGAGCGAGGAGCCTTGGAGATGCATGGCAGCGAGGCTGGTTGGTGGTAAAGAAACACGAGCTGACGTGTAGCCGATAGCCAGAGATCCTTTGTTCAACGGTCGTGAGATCAATGCCACTCCTGATTTTACAAGTCTAGCAGTGTTGCCATGGAAGAAGAAAAAAAAGGAGTATTACGGTACAAGGATATGCGATGCTCTACCAGTTAATAATATCTCGTGATGCTATGAGAGGATATCAAAATAATGTCCGACTCGCGCATCGCAATGCCAATAAATGATGGGGTATCGCGAAACGGAAGACCGACACTAAGGGATAGGATGTGGAACTGCTCATGGTCTACGGACCGCCGTTTACGTCTATCTATAATGTGGACGGGAATGAGGTGGTGGTGGCGCGCGGTGAGGTGACAAGTGGAAGATGGAAAAAGAGACGCGCCAAAGACAGTAGAAACACAGACAGGATAATGTAGGCCATATAGTCTTCATGATGAGCAGGTGCAACGAGACAAATCCATTCGAAAGAGCAGCGCAATGAGTCCGAACGATTCAGAGACAGCGAGAAACAGACAGCGAAGACGAGGGGAGAGACCAGTCGATTAAGTAATGGTTTTCATACGAGACCGGCTTGACAATGAATGCTTGAAGGAACGCGTTTGAGGGACAAGCGAACGATGGTTGCGTTGAATCTTGTACGGTTTTTTTTTCTCTGTTCACCACCAGCTGGATCCACCATTTCCATAACTGTTTCCGCCACCCCCATAACCACCATAAGATGGTGCCCCACCATATCCCACCTTACCACCATATCCACCATATCCCCCGCCGCCATGCCCACCGCTTGACTGACGGAAGTCGCGGTTGCCACCGCGACCTCTGCCACCTCCACGACCACGACCACGGTAGCCGCCACCAAAGGTTGATTCCTGGACCACGTTCTCCAACCACGCAGGAATCTCTTGATTAGCTTCGCGGAGCAATTCCATCAGGTCCCTGACGATGTTTTTGTTTCCACGGTTGAAGAATGCTGTAGAAACACCCGTATTACCCGCACGACCAGTACGACCAATACGGTGCACATAGTCGTCGATGTCAGAGGGAAGATCGTAGTTGATAACGTGAGTAACATTGGGAATGTCGAGACCACGGGCGGCGACGGCGGTAGCGACGAGAATAGGAGTTCGGCCAGTACGGAATGTTTGCAATGCCATTTCACGCTCCCGTTGAGAGCGGTCACCATGAATGGACGTTGCGGGAAGATGGTTCGCCATGAGGAAGTCGGAAAGCATATCAGCCATCCTCTTGGTCTCAACAAAGACGAGCGTTAGACCACCCGGAGGTTCGGATGCAAGAAGATCGAGCAGGACAGAGCGCTTATCGTTGTCTTCGACATACTCGATTTTCTGCGTGATATTTTCTGAGGTAGATCCTACACGACCGACAGAGAGGAAAATGTAGTCTTTGAGGAAGTCCCGAGCGAGCAGCTGAATGTCACGGGGGAAGGTTGCACTAAACATGAGAGTTTGACGATCCTGGACACCAGGCATATCTTCGCCTTGCACGATGCGCCGGATCTGGGGTTCGAAACCCATATCCAGCATACGATCAGCCTCATCGAGGACAAGGTAACGAATGTTTGCCAAGCTGATACGACCACGTTCAATCAAGTCCACGAGACGTCCAGGTGTGGCGCTGAGAAGGTCACAGCCGCGCTCAATCTGACGCAGTTGTTGGTTGATATCGGCACCTCCGTACACAACGGCAGGGCGGACCCAGGAGCGATAAGCGAATTTGCGGGCCTCATCGTGAATCTGGCTAACCAGCTCACGGGTGGGAGCCAAAATCAAGGCAGTGGGATAAGCTTTACGTGTGCGTGAGTAAGCCATGTGGGGTGGTTCGGCAGGTGGGGCACAGGGCCCAGAAGCGAAGGATGCTGATAGGATGGGGAAGAGGAAACCTCCAGTTTTTCCTGAGCCCGTCTTTGGTTCACATAAGCCAACACGTACATCCATAGGTAAAACGAGGACTTACCTGAGCACACGCCATTAAATCTCTATTGGCAGCAACAATGGGGATGGAGTATTTTTGAACCGGAGTTGGTGTAGTGTAACGAGCGAAAGAGATGTTCTCAAGGAGAACAGGATCTAGTGGTGGGTGCGCGAAAGCGATGACGGGTTCGGGTACTCCAGCACCAGTAGCTTCAACAGGGATATCATCGTATTTCTCGAAATTGATTCCAGTATGTTGCTTAGACGGATCCAAAGGGTCTCCAAAGAGCTCCTTTTCAAGACGTATGTTGCGGGAACCGACAACGTGAATGCCGTTGCGCCAGACACCGGCTCCAGGTGTCTCGCGTGGCGGGCCATCCCCTCGGCTCTCTCGCGAGACCCAGCCATTCGTAGAGGGGCGACCTGCCCAATCATTCGAAGCCGTACTACGGGGAGAGCCGAAGACATTATTCCCAGAGCCGCTGGGTTTACGGCTTTCGTTGTGTCCACCACGCAGTGATTCATAGCCGCTGCGAGGCGATGCGCGTGGGTCGTTCCAGCCGGTCCTAAATGAGTGCCGGTGAGCTGCGGAGCTAGGTGCAAGATGGAATGGAACGTACCCATTGGTGGATGGAGATGGAGAAGAGGAGGAAACAGCGCGCTGCGCGCTTCTCAAATGGGGGGGAACATAAGTAGATTTGGCCCCGTTGATGCCGAGGGAAGCTGTCGAGTGTGAGTATACGGGGTGTATGGGATGAGCAAGGCGGGAAACTGACCAAACTGAGTCTCAAGGCTTGCGTTACCGTTTACGATTCCATTGGTCATATTAGAAGAGAACGATTGAACTGGAAAAGTTCTTTTTGAGTGTAGTGTCGATGGTCGATGATGGAGGGAGAGGAAAGAGAACCGAGAAAGACCAAACCAGCACGAGAAAATGAGCTGGGAATTGCTGACTAATTATTTCCTGTTTTGGTATTCTACTTCACACGCATATTCATACCACGTACTTTGCTTAGTCATACAAATAGACCATGGCTCAACCTCAACTTCAGCAGCACCAAGGGGTTCCACCCGGGCCACACCCGGGCCAGCCCCACCCGATGCAACGACCACCCCAGATGATGCCTCCGCCGCAGCCAGACTCGGTTATGCAAGCGCGCATCGACGCCGCCTTCTGTCCAGTCGACCTCGCCGTTGGCGGTCCTGGCCACGCGTTCGCGTTCTGCAATAAACACAAAGTCGAAAAGTGTGGCGAGTGCAATCTTGACTTTACCAGTGTCAATCGCATCTCGAAAATTCTCGTCGCAAACCCCAACCTCCGCTGCCCACCTCCTGCGAACGTTGTCCAACAAAAGCTTTCACAGGCGGTCAACAACACGAAAGAGGAAGGAAACGTACGCGCAGAGTTTAGCATAGCTCACGCTGTCACTCATATCGTAGGCAGAATCTCTACAAACACAATAAACGCAAGGAGGCGCTTGCCAAGTACAACCTTGCCGCAAGCATCGCAGTGCAACGACCTCCCTGGGAGAGTTCAGCCGTGTTTCGAGAGGAGCTGTCCATGGTCATCTCGAATAGATCGACGACCTTGTTAGAGCTTGGTGACTCTCTCGGCGCGCTGGCTGACGCGGAGACCGTCATTGCCATTCGCCGTAGCTGGCCAAAGGGCCATTTCAGGAAAGCAAAGGCACTTGTGGCACTTGGACAGCTCGAGGAAGCCATCGAATCCATATCTCTTGGGTTGCAATTTGAGCCGAACAATGTCGTGAGTACTGTTTCTAGGCACCTCGCTTGTGCCTGATCTTTGTCGCACAGGAATTGAATGGTTACATGGCTGAACTGCAAAAGCTCGCGGAGACTGAGGACTCTACAACTTCGACTGCTGAAGACACGGCACCTCATGTCCCTCCACCGGAGTAGATGGCTCTCGTACAACCTACTCCCCGTTCCATTTTACCATCTGCTGTGTATTGTCGACCTGCAGATAGACAATTTTCGCATTCCAGCTCGTACGAAGAATGTGTGTTGACCCTGTAAGCTTGCAACTGCGGATCTTAAGCAGCTGTCCGGGTGTGTCGCCCTTGTGGCTTGCTGACGCAAACACCAATGTTTGAAGTACGGCACCTTGACTTTACCGGCAGGACGTGCAAACTCAGGCCTCCGTCAACATCTACATTCCGCCCAATAGGGTCACTCTGCCGAGTACTTTTGGGACGTTCACGATAAACCCTCAACGGTAACTCCGTTTGAATTAAATGATTCCTCAGCTAACACTGGTAGCAAGCTCCGGTTGCACTGAGAGGGGTATGTACTTCAACTAACTTAGGTTTCATCGCGACTTCGAATGACGCTACCTCGCGTTCCTTTTTCCAGGCACGCCATCTGCCGTCAATGGCTGCGCCTCGGGCAGAGTCAGACCATGCAACCACCACATCGCTGGCTTCCAGCCAACGCCGTCACATTGCTGACGTGAGAGCTGTATATAATTTCCCAAACCCATTTGCATGCAGGCTCTGGAATGAAAAATTCAAATCCGATGGCCATTCTTACTGTAAATTCCCCATGCACGTGCATCTGTGATCTATGAACCCGTCCAGCGCCTGGCGGCACGGTCAAAAGAAGCGGACATGCCTGTCACAAAGACTCCGAGTTCGGATTGGTCGCCCCAACGGATCAGGGGTGTTACCGAACGGAGAAGTCGTCATGGGCTTTCTTCCCATGCTGATTTTGAGATTGCTTAGCGCGTGCCCACTGGGGTCAAGTCCAATTCGGGCTTGGAGGGGAAGAGAAGAGAGTATAAAGGTAGGGAGAGAATGTCACTCGGGTCATCTACACATACCTCCCTGACTTCGAGTCATTCTCCAACTGGTAAGACTCCTTTGCCGTCGTCCCCCTCGACCGTGGCGTACTGACGTCGGTCCAAGCAACTTCCATCACTAGATTAAACAATAACAACCCAACTCCACACAAGATATGTTCTTGAAAAATGTGAAGTGTCCTCTCTCCTCCACGAACCCAGTCTGCTGAGCCTGTTTTGCAGGACGCTGCGGAGGGCAAGGTGCCCGCTCCCATGGGCCGTCCAGACCCCAAAGTTGCCAGTGTCAAAGGCAAACCTGTGACTACTCGACCAGTGCAAAACGGTCAGACAGTGAGGACTACGTGAATGCACCTGTGGCCGGGATGTAAGATAGAAGAGGAGATATTTCACGGGGCGACGTGAGGAAACGGGTGTCCCTATGCGGTGTTACTTACCGGGTTTTCTGACTGTGTCCGAGGTTGAATGTAACAATTTCTTTTTTTAGTTTGAGAAAATGGGGGTTTATTGACGTTATTCGAAGATAGCTTCCCCCTTGGAAGAAGCAGGACTGACAGGAACTTTACGCCCTTTGTTGAGCCTGGGATGAACCTGGGCGGTATCGCAACGATATGAACGGGAGTTCATGATAACCGATCAGGCGTCTAAGACCAAACAGGCAACCTCAGATGACCCTCTTTCCCAACCTGTCTCGGAGCGTCTCTTTGTGATATTCGGTGCTATCGGAATTCCGTCGACCCGTTAAGTCGTTGTGATAAGATCCAAGGAGAGGACGTTGAAACTACGGCGTAATTGTTCTCGAGAAGGGAACCGCGACGGGGTCCATCATGATATGACTTGATCTGTCTACCAGCCCTGTGCCGAGCGAGCAATATTAATCATACGCCGTCGATAACTCATTGACTGGGCATAGTAAGCGTCAGTCTCGGGATTATCTGGGCGTAAGGTACGCAAAGGGCACATTTTCACCAAGCTAGTCGTAGGAGTTATCAGTAGTAGGTCGCCGAAGTTAGTACGAGTGTGTCCAGGTGGTCCTTCACCTGACGGATCACCTAAAACTTGCCTGGCATCAGTCCGTAACGGCGCACGCCTAATTTCCATTCCAGAGGCGATTAGGATGTGATTACTGACCGATTCGCTGCACCCACGCTTTTCAGGGCTTTCAAATGCAAGGAGGCGCTCCAGATCTGCCACTTGGGCGATAGGAAAATGACAGCCGTCAGCTGGGCAAATGGCCCTGGGCTGGGAACGATCCCTTAATCTCAATCGAGAACGGCGTGATGAGAATGGTTGATTAACTTGAAGTGGAGCTCAGAGCACAAGGTTCGCTTCTGCAATTTGATCGGGTGAACGCCACCCACGCAAAAGCAACGCATCGACATTCCAAACCGACGGAAGTGCCTGAAGTCCTAATCGAGTTGTTCGGGAACTACCACCAGCCATGTAACTAGACATGCATCACCGCGGAACGACTGAGCACTCTACAAACGCGGGCGACTGCCACTCGCCAGACCTGCTATGCGTAAAGGAAGAGTAAATTCCATGGAGAAAAGAGGACCAAAACAGATCCGTCACGAACCACAGACTCTACTTCCTTGTCAACTTATTCAATTCCCCAAGAGGCCCGCTGTCCCCCTTCCGCGACCGCCTTGTCAATCTTGGGATCCGCGGGAAGCCAAGTGGCAGGCACAATAAGTCCACTACCCTCCCATCCTTGCATGGGAGTATGGTCTGCATTCTCAACTCGTAGGAAAAAATCTGGTGGTAAAAACCCATTACTATCACCCCCCGTGAGAACGACGCCGTTCGCGGAAAGATAGAACTTGATTCCCGCATCAAGAGCCTTTGGAACATTCACGAAGATGAGTATTTGAGACGAGTTCCGCATGCCTGTATGTTTTATTTAAATGTAGCAATTTTCTGGAGAAGGTAATCGAAAGAGTGCACTTACCACTGATAACACCACTACCTGGAACATTTTGTGCTAGATGAATGTGGTTCCGTTTCATTTTTGACAGCCCCTGGGTAGCTAGAGGAGGAAGGCAAAGTTGAGAATATGGAAAAAAAAGGGAGACGCAAGATAGTAACCTATGACCTGCCATGCTTGTCGTGTTGTGCCATGGACGGCCATGGGTATCTCGGACGCTGATAGGATAGGATGCAGATCAAGTTCGATATTCTAGGACCTGCGTCCGATGGAGGTTTCAGAGAGTATTGAGAAAATGGCAGACCTTCATAGAGTGGCCCTGATTAGCTCGTATCCACCACACATCTGCACCAGCAGATCCCGACGTTTGTGGCTCAAACAGGAGATGATATCGTGACTTTTGGTCGCACTTCACGATATCTTGCAGCTGCGTGAACGTGACGTCTCTGAACATGGGATTGGAAAGCTGACCTGACAGGGTGAGCTCAATTGATCCCCGTAACACGAAGGTTGCAGGCTCACCACGTCGGAGACCTTTGCATAACCGTCCTGGCGAATATTCAAGCCGGCCTTTTCTGCACCATGACGAAGTAACCATGAGAGGCTCTTTGAGATCCGTGCGTCAGGGGAGTCCCGTGGATGACCGCGTCGTTTAGGAGTTGGTCCCCTCCTCGTCTGCTCGCCCTGTTCTCTGAATTGTTGCGTCATTCTCGGGTAGTAATAGCGTGAGCCCGGGAGTTGTCCTCGTCCTCCAGATATTGTGGAGATGTGTTTGAACCAACTGAAACTGACTGTACGAGGACCCAGGAAGACGGTGGTTAGCATCTAAAGCTGAGTCACTACTCGGAGTATTTCATCTGTCAACAAAGCTATGGTCGTGCCTGTCAGGTTGCATCCGAGACAGCCTCATGGTTTTATTTCGTTCCAGTCCACCATTGGGAACAGCACTATGAACGTCTCTCATTCGTCGAGGTGGGCGGGTTTCAAGGAGTATATTTCGCACCGCGAGGTTCGACACTCGCTGCCTGCCAGCCCGGCGCCTACACCAGAAGAAGACGGTCATTCATCCATAATTCAGAGCTGGAGCAATTGGGCAGGTCAAAAAATCAAAAGGCGCACCACGGACGCTGCCACCATCGAAGAGGTTCACCTAATCCCTGGTTGGGCGACCAAGCGTCCGCGCAACCCCACGCCAGACAAACTTGAGAGTGAGTCATTTGGCCCTTTGTCCTGTTCCCGTACTAACAGACCCGGTAGATGCCTTTGATGTCCTGCTCCACGTCTCTGGATTCGCGACCTCTCGCCGAATACCCGAATTTCTTACCCGTTCGCAGCGGGCATTCCTTAAGCTTGCCAGAGGTATGGGCTTTGAGCGTTCGAGAAACGGTATCTCGTTGACCATCATGATAGGCTTTGCATCCATACCCAAATCCAAACCGATACTATTGAACCCAACGGACACTGAACTACAACTCGAATACCCCGAATTGATGCATCTCCCACCCCGTCCCTACGAAATCCCCGATGATTATGAGGTCGAAACTCTCGACGCTCACTTTCGGAATACTGGGAACGACAACCACGAAATGGATGATATCCATGTCGCTCACTCACTAGCGGATCCTGTACCCATCGAATTGGCGCGTTTGCATGAAAACCTTAGGTCACGACTCAAACTTTTCTGGGCGTCATCACTACCCTCGCGAAGAATACAACTCTCCGTTTTCCTACAATCACCCGATCCTAAATACTACCGGCATTCACTGAGGCCTCTCCTGACCGAGGAGGTGCTGACCGGCCCCGATGGTCATTTTTCAGGCACATTCAACATAGATTGGAACGATATCCGTATTACCTCCGATCAAACATACGTCGAACATGAATTGTTGGTGGAGGCGCGGATCATCAATGCAGAATGTACGCCAGAGCTCCGCGAGACACCCACGAACATCATACATATACCAATAACACACTCGTTCGTACGCGTCATCTCCGACATTGATGATACCGTCAAAGTCTCGAGAGTCGTAGATGGCGCACGTGCCATTTTCAATCAGGTATTTGTGAAGGATTTAGAGGATACGGTTATCCCTGAAATGGGAGACTGGTATAATTCAATGTGGAAGTACGGGGTCAATTTTCACTATGTGGTACGTCGACATTCCTAATTCTTCGTCTGAGTACTTATTATGTGACAGTCGAATTCCCCATTAGAACTTTTTCCGGTAATAAATCAATTTATCAGCATCTCGAAGCTCCCCCGCGGATCAATCCGTTTGCGCTCTTATGCTGGACGATCGCTCTTCAACGGTCTTCTGTCATCACCCGGAACCAGGAAGCGGGGGAACGTTATCGAGGTCTTAGATCAGTTCCCTGAATCCCAGTTTATTCTCGTCGGAGATTCGGGAGAACAAGATTTAGAGTTGTATTCTTCGTTGGCGGCTGAACGCCCAAGTCAGATCGCTGGCGTATTCATTCGGGATGTATGCGTCGTCGGTCTTGAAGATCCAACTGGGATCAGGGCAGATGCTGGGGGATTGACGAATTCACCAATGAAGCCGAAGTCAAGAGGTACTCTACCCCTCCTAAGTAGTGGATCATCGCGCGCAGTGCCGAAACGTGCAGCCTCGGACACGGACATCTCCCCAGGACATTCTGGTGCTATTCGCATTCCTCGACCAACCGAAAGGGGGAACCTTCCCCCTACATCTTATTCGTTCGAGGCTTCCCCTGATTTCAGGCTCCTATCTCGCGTATCTGAGGACTCTTCGAGTTCTATCTCCTCGACGGTTTCTTCCGTGTCCTCAGGTCTATATTCGATACGCCCCACGCGACCCATGACGGAAGGAGAAAAACGGCGATGGGATCTACAGAACCGGGTGAACAAGGCGCGATTGGTGATGCCGTCGCACATCGTGTTGAGAGTGTTTGAGGACCCAAAGGAATGCGCGGAGGCGGTACAGATTATTCAACGGCTCACTGGCAACGATGGCTATCTTCGGGCATAAGGCAATCGCGGCCCGTGCTCGCCTCGTGTAAGTATGTAGAACTATTAATTTATTCAA
Source organism: Porphyrellus cyaneotinctus (assembly GCA_038091315.1). Classification (NCBI taxonomy): domain Eukaryota; kingdom Fungi; phylum Basidiomycota; class Agaricomycetes; order Boletales; family Boletaceae; genus Porphyrellus; species Porphyrellus cyaneotinctus. Next base: position 50,464 of record JBBPOF010000033.1, on the reverse strand, counting down.
GTTAGGCCCCGAGCTTTACGCCCATTATTAATGGCAACTTCATCTTGCCAAGGGGTTTGATCGCAGTACTGTTCCGACTTATCACTGATGTGTATCATTCTGTGGTGCATGTCTGCACGGAGAACACGCGCTCCGTGACCCATGGGGTGCTTCAGGTGGAGAATTAACCTTGCTCTATCCACGTGTGTTCTCAGGACCTTAGTTCATACAAGCATCCAAGCGCAAATGATTCTGAAAAAACCAAGCATGTTGACTCGCAGGAACTCTACCGCATTATCGGGTCGGCAGAGCCCGGTAAATAATCCTATCGATACACGGTGCAAGAAGTTGAGTTAGGATGGTGGTGCGGCTACGCGGTATTCTGGCCAGAATTTACGCGATTGTTCGCGTTACCATTACCATTGCCGCCGCCGCCGCCGCAGTTCCCTCCACTGGTGACATTCCGGACGGTCTGAGGGTCTTCTTTCCCCCCATAGGGTTGTTTGATCGTGGCAATGCGGGCAACGATGTCGCAGACCTGATGACTGGTCAGCCCTTGCGTTTACTGAGGCTCGGAGCTCACTTTTGCGTTGCGCATTGTCTTATATTCAGATATGTAGGTGTTCGGGAGATGAATGTTGATTTGGTTCTACACGCGAAGTGGGTAAGCCTCGTCGAACGTGATGAGAGATCGAAGGGCTCGCTGACCAGATGGATGTGGGTGATTCGTCGTTTGACTTGTCTTCTCTGCACGGTCTAACCCGCTTTATACCTGATAGGACCATGCGTGTCCGAAGCTCCCCTGTTGGAGCCCGACATGTTCGCAACTGAAAAGGGGAACTGGACAAGTACTAGCACCGGAAGCCCCAACAGATGATCAGTATGAAAGATCAAATAATTCAACTGAAACCCAACCACCGCAGTGTCCGCATTGCTCTCGGTTTGGCCCGCGAGCCATCGTCGAGCGATACGGAAATGAAACCCTTGGCCCTGGACCTGTGCAGTGGTCGTCCATGATGACAGCCCAGGCAGGTTACCCCATCATGAACCGTGTGTATATGAAGCAACCCCTTTGGGATTGCGTATGTGAACGGAGTCGCCTTTGTCCAAATACAGAGAATCGTCCCTTGGGGCCGTGCGCTGATGCGCCACGTGTCTAATATCATGGCGGCCAACATCTGGCCTCAAGCGTGTACTATCTGACAGTAAAGTTTACTTTCAAACGACACCCCTAACCTGATCTTGGCTACGATCACCTCCGTGTTTCCTTGTTTTGTTCTGCATTTGACGACGGGTGTGATCTTGATGACCCGGCACCGCATGTTTGCACTAGAACCATGTACCATGAACGAACAGCTTCTTGATGATCGATGCTTGTTTTGAGTGCACTGCGAAGAAGACGTTGTAAAAATTAATTCAAATCGCAGTGTGAAGAGGCGGAGAACGATGGCCAGTGCGGACGACCTCTCCCAATATCATCGTGGAATGAACATCACTCTAGAGACAAGGAGGCTGGCAAGAAGGTCACCATCACCAGACACACCTGCACGGAATCTGCGGCGTGAGATGACACCGGATCGAGGATACGTTCGAAATCATCGTTTCCTCACGTTGCATAAAGTCTCTGTATGACATGCTCGCGAGAATGATTCAACGTCACGGATCAACGAAGAAACAACTACTAAGATTCACTTACATGAGTCGGAGATGTGATGCGCCGTGCGACGACCGGCTTAAGGGCCTTCGACATGCGCCCTGCAGAAGCAATTGATTTTGATCAGTCGTCAAGGAAATTCCTGGGATATCCAGCCATGCCGGAACGTGCTAGACAATTAATCAACTCTGGAAATTCGCCATCATCAAAACGTGTGAATGCCTTTCTGAGCGAAACGTACACGTGACAACGCTGCCGAACAACCTGAGGCGTCAGACGAGCGGTCTCGGTCGTTTTGCGGCAGGAATGCGCATGAAATCACCGATTCTGAAATCCTGTTCCTTGCGTTGGTCGAGCAGCTGATGAACATGGCAGTCTCTGTGAGACAATCATGAAGATGAGACACTGCAACCACAAGACCAAGTGCGATGTTCGAATCGCCGAGTCATAGCTATGTTGCCGAACGTAAGCCAGATGATGGTGCACTCTGCTCCTGGAAGGCTACCAACAGATGCCTGAAAAATAGCAGAACATTGCAGTGGAGAGTTCAAGCCCATCGACTCGATCATCTTGCAATCCGAACGGCCACGACAGTGCATCGCGCGATAACAGCCATCTAGCATGGAATCTGGGTAGACGCGGATGGTACAAGCCACCGCCTTCACCTGGTGCGCATTGGTCGTGCTTGATGTATCCCCATGATCCTGGGAGTTCCTTGGAGCGATGAAGACCGTCGAGTCTAAGAAGCCCGACGGGTGTTCCCTTGAAGTTGACACTTGAATGTCAAGCCAACTGCGATAGAACACATCGGCAATGAATAGGAACAGCAGGAAAGCCGCTGATCTGTCTATCAACCGCATATCACTGATCAGTACGGGAATGACACTGGTTCAAAGTCTCCATTCCGAATCCGATCCGATGTACACTAGAAGCACGTGACGATGTGACGCGATGTGACATCCCCTTACACCCCATTGATGACCCCCGCTGTGTCTTGCCCTCCACCATCTTCCACTGGAACCCCGTCCGCTGTGTCCAAGCAACCACCAAGGTCAGTCCCAGTGCAATCAACCCACTTTGATTTTTGAATTGCACTGCAGCCCCGACGCTCTGCAACTCGCATACATCTCCTAATGAATACCGCCACGAGGGGATCACGTCGGAACAACACTCAGCGACGCCAACCTGTAACCATATCTGGCCCCTTACCTTTACCCAGTCAGCGACGACGCCGGTCCAGGTCGCCTGACCTTCAACCGGCCCAAGAGCAGCGTCCATCCAACTCGACGCGCAAACCTGACGCTTCGCATGCAGACCAGAATAAGCGAAAGAAGCCTGGAAATTCATCTCTTCCACCCTCAAGCTCGCGGCCTTTCCTCGTCGCTGTTGACGATGTCAATTCTGACCGTGGACGCAAGTCCAAGGTGAAATCTCGTTCACTCAATCGCCATCTAGCAGAGAACGTTCCTCATGCGAATACGTCTCGTGCACAAGAGATCGAAGCTTCTTCTGTCAAAAGAGAGAGGTCAAAATCGCGAGAATCATTCAAACTGCCATCAAAGGGAACCGCTTCCGACGCTGAAGGATCAGGAAGAGACATGCATGGCATTGCCGACTCGCACGCTGAATATAGTGGTCCCCTTGCTGCCGCCGAGTTTGCAAAAGTGAAACGGGAGGTAGATGCCTGGAAAAAGGTACGCATATACCCTACTATAATTATTCCCACATCGCTCACTTGCCTTTAGTTGGCTCACGAAAACAAGAAAACTATCAAGAAGCAAAACAAGGTTACTTGAATCCAACTGTTCTATAAGCGAAGCTAACGTTGTTCAGGTTATCGAAGAGTTAAGGCAACAAGATAACAGCTTGCGACAGGTAAGGAACTTGTCCTGGAAATTCTTTCTAATGCTGATTTAATCTGATTTCATTCAGAAATTGAAAGAGTCCGAAAGCCACTTATGCAAGTTACAGAACAAGACGAAGAAATCAGACGAGGTTCGTCGGTTGACGTCAAATCTATTTTCCGTGCTAAACTCTATGGTCTGGCCTCAGGCTATCACAACTGTGGAAAGCAATTCGCAGTGTCAAATTTGCATGGAGTTACTCTATCGGCCATACGCGTGCGTTCTCTATTCCCATTTCGTCGTACTCCGTTTCTGAATAGCAGCAGTCTTTCGCCCTGTGGTCACATCTTATGCGTAACATGCCTTCAAGAGTGGTTCCGCAAAGCACCTGCCGTTGACGACGAGATGTATGATGACGGCGACCCCGATTACTTGCTGCGCCGACGCAAGACTTGTCCATGCTGTCGTACCAATGTACGACACCGCCCGATACCTGTCTTCATGATCAAAGCTATAGTCGCCGCGATCGCGAAAATGAAAGGACCCCAGGTTGGGGTTTCATTAGGTCGCGACCAGGTTTCCAACGACTCCGATCCGTGGGAGGGCCTCTTTCCTGATGACGATGAAGAAATCGATGACTATGGCGCGACCGACGACGAGGATGAAGACGAAGACGAGGAGGTGGATGAAGAGGACGAAGAAGACTCCAGCTGGTACGACGAGGTGTTCAGTTATGGTACTGGGAGCGATGAAGAACCGTATCGAGGGGCCTACGTATATCCTCAGTGGGAGCCTCCTAGCGTCATGATCGATGAGGACGACTACCTCTTTGACCAGCTCGATGAGAGCGACCTCAATTGTCTTCGGCGTGGAGTCACGATCGGAATGCTCCACGAATATGAAGTGGAGTATAAGCACGGCGGCGGCCTTATCGCCCGGGACGAGGCATACAATCGCATTTATCTTGGCTGGAATATTCGTCTCAGTGGTGACGATGAGAGTGGGGAGATATACATGCAGTATATCGCGGATGACATGCTAGCGCGACCAGAGAGATGGAGCATCATTGAAGATGGTGATGGAGGCTTCGAGGCTCATTTGTTGGTTCCCGAGGAAGAGGTCTTTGAATACCAAGACACGGACTCGGACAACTACATGGAGGTTGATGGCCTAGATTGAGGATCGCCACACACTATTCGCACACTACTGTCAATGTAGAGATGGGGTTAGATGTATTCGTATACCGGTGTAGTTCATGGGTCATATCAGAAGCAACCTCACTATTACCATTAGGTACAGGAAGTAGGTTGGCGGGGTTTTGAAGCGCGCCAACACGGCAGCCCTTTAAGGATATTATAATTTTCCAAGATCAAGCCAAAGTCTTCAAGAACTCACTTGACGAACCAGCCAAATTATAAACATACTGGACCGACCGTATCTAACTGGATGACGCGTGTATCCATTCAACCATGCATTGACTCAGAAGTCCGAGAGAGCTGATCCAGTAGCAGGTCCAGTGGTCACTAGATCTGCTGATCCTCTGCCTCGTCGTGACATTCTGTGCCTTACTTTGGACGTCGGGTGCATTTGATGCTTAACTTGTTAGAGGAGATGCGTGGTCGGTTGACACTGACTTTCTTATCGATGGACGACGTTTCACCTCAGTCCGAGTCAGGGTGACCTTTTGTACATAAAAAATGCCGACCAACGACCAGTCGTCTCTTTCCAGACAATCACGGGAGCCATTTGAGAGACGATACTTTGAACAACGGTGTAAGCTGATCTCAATACAAGATGTATATCTATCGTATCATGGACCCCAGATTCCTTAGTATCTGATGAACATGTGCCATACCATATCACATGTGGACATGTAGACACCGTTGTCACAGGTCCCGGTTGTGACGGATTCCGGGGTTCGCACTCTTTTACCTTACCCTTATCTTTCTCGGGAAACATCGATGCCGAGATAATATGTAACGCGTCAAAAGGTTGAAATTGCGCCTAGTGGATTCTGCCGCTCTGCCAACTCGAGCAATGCGTTTCTCTACACAGGGTGCCCTTGACCTTTTTCGACCCTCGACTTGGGCGCTCGAACAAGAGAAGACGACGTTCGCCGCTCATGGCTGGAGTAACAAGGATATGGATCCGGTTCCTGCTCACCTGAGGACCTGGACGTGAGTTGCGTTGTTTCTGGACCACCAGCCGATTTTACCTGATGTTCCAGGACCTGGGATTATGTGTGTGCTTCGTGCTCTTCATGCTCCATAACCATCTCACACTCCGTTGAGGTATGCTATTGGCTGTCGGATGCCACAAACATTGGGGTTTGGGAACTCGCCAGCTCCATGCTAGCGATTGGCCTGTCTTGGTGCATGATTCTCTTGCTTCGTCAATGATTTAGGAATGCTGATATCCTCCAAGGCGTCAGGCCCTTCCATGCATTGCATTGGGCTATATTATCATTTCCGTGGTCATGGTCCTCAATGGAACCATCGGTGCTCGGCTTCATGTTGCATTTCCCGTCTTGAACAGATCGTCGTTTGGCTTCTGGTTTAGCTACTTCACCGTGTTCAGTCGTGTCATCCTTTCCATGTTCTGGTTTGGTATCCAGGTAAAGAATTTCATCCCAACCATTCTGTCCAGGCTAATTGACAATCTGGCAGTCGTATAATGGGTCACAATGTGTATACCAGGTAAGACTACGCGACACGTTAAACGTCACTGAGACGTTGAGGAACTCCACGTTCTTTCAAGATGATTAAAGCTATTTGGCCATCGATCGCAAAAATGCCAAACCATCTCTCTCCAAAGGCAAATATCACTAGTTCAGGTAACGATGATGCGATGAGCACATCCTTCACTCGTTCACCCTTCGCTAGGCCTCCTATGCTACTTCATATATTGGGTGATCCAGTTGCCCTTCATGCTCATCTCCCCACACAGAGTGAGGTGGTTGTTCCTCGTCAAGGGTGTGGTAGTCCCGATAGCGTGGCTAGCGATGGTCATCTGGGCGTTCGTTCGAGTGCCACCCTCCAGCGGCCTTTTCGCGGAACATGCGACCATAACCGGAAGACAGTTCTCTTGGAACTGGTTGAGCGCGCTGAACAGTGCGCTGGGTATCTACGCTAGTTTGTCCGTCAACATCCCTGACTTTACTGTAAGCTCGAACTCTCATCTCCGATTGTGTAAGTATGACTGAATGTCATGTCAGCGTTATGCGAAAGATGAGAAAGCGTAAAACCCTCACTTTGGCAGCGACCTGGCGCTAACGAGACGTCTGACAGACAATATGTACAGCCTTTCATTATCCCTGTCGCATTTGTACTCTGCAGCTTTGCTGGCATTGCGGTCACCAGTGCGGGCATCCAGCTGTATGGGGAAGTGCTCTGGGACCCCCTACTCCTCATCGACAAATGGGATAATCGCGCTGCCGCTTTCTTTGCCTCTTTCGCGTTCGCTCTCACGACTGTTGGAACGAACGTCAGCGCGAATTCGCTTAGTGCCGGAAATGATATGACCGTTTTATTGCCCAAGGTGGGTATCAACCTGTACGCCGGTCATCAGTGCTCTAACAAGGTTCAAGTATATCAATATTAGACGTGGACAAATAATTTGCGCTGTCATTGGAGGCTGGGCTTTGTGTCCCTGGGAGATTCTGGCCAAGTAAGATTGCCGTGTTGAAGGGAAAACCCACAAACTTACCATGTCACGGAACAGCGCCCAAGGATTTTTAAATTTCATGAACGGATATACTATTTTCTTAGGTCCATTCGCAGGGATTATGATCACAGACGTGTGTATTCTATGCGGGACAGGACGAATCTCCACCTGATCACCCTTCCTACAGTTTTGGCTCGTCCACAGAGGCAAAGTGGATGTTCCTGCGATGTACGATCCAAACGGTAGATACAGGTATACCGGAGGATTCGTCAGTTCCGCATCTTTTCACGTGTCGTTGCAAAGCTGACGTGTCCAAAGAACTGGCGAGCCGTTCTCGCTGTGCTCGTTACTGTGATACCCACGTTCCCAGGTCTTGTTAGTTCCATCAACCCGGCTATCAACATAGGCTATGCGAGTCACCTTTTCGACATTGCTTGGATGTACGGCGTGAGTCCGAAACACCTTTCAGGCTTGTCTGCTTTCATTTCTGATAACTTTGCTAGTTCGTAGTATCGTGCGTGGTATACTACGTCGCTTCTGTGTTGTTCCCTGCTCGGGAGACGTTCGTAGAGAAGCTTATTTCGGCGGACGATGCAGACATGGATCTAGATCATAGGCGTGATGCCAAGAATAGCACTCAGAGCGGAAAGGGTGGGGATCTCGAGAAATCGGACATCAAGGTTTATGTGGAAGGGCAGTAGATTCCTTGGCGGTGGTGTTTAAATTGTCAATTGAGGATTTGGGGAACAAGGTATCAGATACTACTAGGTCCGTTAAACAGCCCTTTCAAGGGGCGTGGCTGTGATTGCGACGTGACGTGGTCTGGTCTTTGTCGTTGTTTACCAAGCAGTAGTTATCCGTCTCCCTCTTTCTTTCTTACTCTCCGCTGTCCCTTTCTCCATTAACTTGGCAGAATCAAGTGACGGACAAGCCTCGCGTCCATCTTAGTCTGGTGAAATCAGCGCCTACAACTCACATCGATTTTCCATTTGAACACAACACTACGCATGCAGGAAGCGGAGGAGCAAGGTCAGCAAAATAGATATTCCACCGAGTCAGGAGCGCTCATCATACTCTCAAAGATACTTGTCGAATATGCAGCGCACCGGGAGAACCTGGCCAGCCTCTCTTTTATCCTTGTAAATGCTCTGGCACAATCCGCTATATCCATCAAGACTGGTCAGCGCGACACTATCCCCTCTCTTTTGCACTCATCTCATATATCTCGCAGTTTAACAACATGGCTATCGCACAGCAAGAAGAAAACTTGCGATGTTTGCAAACACCCCTACTCCTTCACCAAAGGTGAGTTCGGCCCATCAAAGTCCACTATTGTGGGTATCTGACCCTGGAAAACAGTTTATGCTCCTGACATGCCGAATTCACTCCCTCCTCTATTACTCATCCGTCGGCTTGCACAGCAAGCCTTCTTTGCGTCTCTTTTCGCAATCCGAGCCATTCTGGTTGCAATCGTTTGGTTAGCATTACTCCCCTGGATCACTATATGGACATGGAGAGTCTATTTCACGATGGGGGAGTCGACGTATGTCTCTTTTACACTTATTCCTTTTTCCATGGTGCTGAATATGCTCTAGGGCATGGTGGATCAGTGGTCGTGGGAGGCCCGCGGACGTTCGGCTTATCGGATTCGTTCAATCTTTGACGGCTGGCAACGAGACCATTTCTTCGTTCAGGAATGCCACAATTCTCCATCGCTTCACGTCTCATGCATTCTGGCAGACCCTGTCGTCTGACATATTCGCAGGTCAAATCATCGCGTCTTTAATCGTGCTGATTTTTGTGGCTGTATTTCTACTTCGCGAGTGGATATCGCAGAACGCACGGCCCGGCGTCTTCGAGGAGGATGAAATTGCTGGCGTTCCGCCTCACGACCCTCCTGTCCCTAACCCACCGCCTGCAAACCAGCCTGTACAAGACATGAACGTCCGCATGCTTGTTCCCCCAAGACAAGGTCTACTCGATGTAGATGTCGAGGCACGTCGTCAGGCGAGACTTTGGCATCCACATCGTCATGTCCCACCACATCCTCGTTTTGAGCCCCTCCCGCGACGTTTGGGTGAGCCCGATCGTTTGGAACTTCTGCATGATCACATACATCGACCTCGAAACCCCCGCGTCGATCCTCTCTTAGTCCCGCCATTGCAGGCAGTTCTACCGCCCGAAAACCTTGACCCGTCGTTATCTGGTGACAATGGTAAAGGAAAGGATAGAGAAGATATTACCGCAGACCCTCTGCCAGCTGCCCTGGGGGTTCGGAAACGCATGCGCAGACGAATCGATGACAGCGAGGACGACGAGAGTAGTAGACCCCTGTCTGAAGCTGAACCCTCCTTGTTCGACACTTCCAGTGTTGCCCCGTCATCACCATTTTCGGAGTCGTATGCGGGTCGTTCAACTGTGATAGGACCCACACCCTTCGAGTTCACGTTCAGAGCACCCGCGAACATAAATGCGGAAGAAGAAGTTCGAGAGCCGGTTCCTGAAACGCCACCGCGATCCCTGGTAGCATTACAGACGGCGATGATGACAGGTTCCCCGATCCCAGAGGAAGAACCCCGTCGTCGATCGATCGTGTTTTCCGACGACCTGCCCTCTCTGACTCCACGTTCTGCAACACCAGCTGATGAAGGTGAAACCGTTCTCCAACAATCATCCCCGTTATCATCCCCGACTTCTTCGGACCTTAGTTTCATGCAGTTGCCCTCTAACAGCTCCCTTGTCGCAGAAGACAATACGAGTTCTGGTCATCTTCACCGTGCGATGTCCTCGGAGTACCTTACGATGGATTCACAGGAAGTGTTAGCAACGGATACGTCAAATATGCTTGGCAGGAATATGGAAAGCAAGGAAAGGACGACGGATGAGATGGAAGAAGAGTTTGAGCACTATTTCCGCGATCCTCGGCCTTCGACGCTCGATCTCATTGACGCCGACGGTGATCACATGGATCCACAACCCCATGAAGCAGCACGTGAGCATGATCGCATCGCAGAAGGCGAGGAACAGCCACCAGTGCAAGCCGTTCCTGATGACGAAGAAGATTCGGACGAGGAGGGGGCACCGGAGTTCTGGGATGCGGATGTGGACCGCGATAACGAGGAAGATGAGGATGAGGATCCTGTGGATATCGGGGAATTCAACGTGCCTAATAGACCAGGTGCCGCCCAACCACAGGCGCAAGCTCAGCCGCAGGCACAGGCCCCGCCGGAACAGTTGAACGACGCCGCGGACGATCTAGAGGCTGGTCTCGAGGATGATATGGAGGGTGCACTTGAAGGTAAGCGCTCACAGAGTTCGCAATTTAGATCCCTGAAGCTCAATTTGCGCCAGCCATCGGTCTCCGAGGTCCAATATTTGGCGTCGTGCAAAACGTCAGTCTAGTTCTCGGTATCTACTTTACTCCTCTCACCTACATATTTATAGGTCATCTTGATGATCTTTGTTTTGGATACCGCTATCGGTTTCGGGGTATGGCTTCCATTCACCCTCGGGAAAACAGCTGCACTCCTCTCAGTGCGTCATAACGACCTATACCTAGTCCTTCCTGATGTCTGTCTTTTAGCTGGATCCTCAAAGAGCTCTGTATATCCTACATCTTCCTATCCGAGGAATGCGTATTGTCACTGATCCATTTGTGGATTTCTTCACCCTTGTTCTCGGTCGCTTCCTCTTACCATTCTTCTACGAGACATCGAGACTTTTCCTATCAAATGTGCTTGGGCTGGTCACCTTGTTCGCGGACAGCACAAGTCCACCATCGGCAACTTCTTCCCAGTCGCACGACCTCACTTCATGGGTGGTACGTCATATCTGCAAATCTGGTCGCCGCGTGTTTTCACAAACAGCCTTCAGGCTTTGAAGGGATCAGAATTGTCTACTGTAGCATCCCAATGGTTTCAGTCACCACCCCAAGAGCACCCATCCCATCTTTCACAGAAGATAAACGACTTCTTCGAAAGCAACTCGACTGTCGCGCAGTTTATGGAACCTCGTTTTGCTTGTGTTGGTCGAGAAGTTAGACTCTTCACCCAGCACTTCCAGCAGTCGTGGATTAACTTGGCGTTGGGTCACGGAAGCACCGAACGCGCGTTTGCCATAATGCTGGGCTATGGTGTCGTTGGTATCATCCTCGCACTCTACTTGAACGTATTCACTGTAGGCAACGCGAAAACTGCTGGTAGAGCGGTCAGAAATGCCGTCCGGCAGCAGCTTTTGGTAGTCAAGGTATCCAATTTTTGGTCGATGACGGTTGTGAGATCATGCTAATGTGGTATAGGTGGCAATGTTCATTATTATCGAACTTGTTATCTTCCCGCTTGGGTGTGGTATAATGCTGGACGCTTGCACGATATGGGTATTCCCAGAGGCGTCCCTTGCATCGAGGATAGCATTCTTCACGCAAGCTCCCTTGACGGCGATGTTCTACCACTGGGTTGCAGGGACCATGTTCATGTATGTCGATCATTGGCACTGCTCCTCATCATTCTAACTTACTCGTAGGTATCAATTTGCCGTTCTGTTGGGGGGATGCAGAAATATAATGCGTCCGGGTGCAATGTGGTTCATCAAGGACCCTCAGGATCAAAATTTCCATCCCATCCGCGACATTTTAGACCGACCTACCTTCACTCAGTTCCGTAAACTCTTTATCAGCGCGTTCATGTACGCAACGGTCGTTGCTTGTGGTGTCGGAAGCCTTGCAATTTTACTCTTCATTGGGAACCGATCTATATTCCCGATACGCTGGAAGACTCGGTACGTGATTGTTGATTCTCTGCGCCGCGTTCGACCCACCTATATAGAATCCCTAGGGAACCCCTTTCCGAAGTCCCTATCGACCTTCTGTTCCTGCAAATTGTTTTACCCTACACCATGCGCTATTTGCGACCGCGTAAAGCCGTGTATCGTATGGCTGTTCAAGTGTGGAAGTTTTTAGCCGCGAGGCTACGATTAACCTCGTATATGTTTGGTGATAGACGCCGAGAGGAACAGTCTTCAAGAGTATACAAAACTTGGGTTGCTTTCTTCCGGAGATCCGCAAAGGACGACGAGGAAATGACCGTGACGTCAGATGGGGCTTTCCGTCGGGTGCCCGCCAGCGACAACATTGCACTTCCCCGAGATATGCGCGCCACCGTCGAAGTCTTTGAAGATGGAGATCCATTGAATGGCAAAGCAGCAACGTTGATGGCATTGCAAAATGAGGAGGCAATCAAGGCAAAACGTGACGTCAGGGCCGATTATACCGTCGTATACTTCCCTCCCAATTTCCGTATGAGGATCATTGTTTTTGTCACGGCCGTCTGGACGATCATGGCTATTGTCGCGGCTATTTGCATCGCGGTCCCAGTACAAGTTGGGAGACACTTCTTCGCGTCGATCACCTCGACGCTGGTTCATGATGGTTATTCCTTCCTCGCTGGATTCTATATTCTCTGGGGATGCTGTTTGATCGGGAAAGCGGCGGAAGGTATGGACCGCCAGCGTCAGCGTGTAACCGGGGACGGACCCCGCGCAGAATTCGCGGTGTACTTTGCCAAGCAGAGTCTACTCTGGGCCTCCAAGATGACATACATGGCCGCCGCCTTTGGTGTTCTCATTCCAATCCTGCTAGGCCTCGTCGTGGACTTTTATATCGTCCTGCCAATACGGCTGACGCTTTACCCGACGATGGTCCCGACCATTCGGTTGGTCGACATGTGGTCCCTTGGTCTTGTGTACTGCAAGATCGTCGTACGGCTGCGCCGGAGGCTGCAGCTACCACGGCGACAAAATGATGCGCTGCACGTGGTATGTGTCATTAATTATTACTCGGTGTGTGTGAGCTAACGCTACCCACAACCGCAGCTGCTGAGCAACGGATGGATGCACCCCAACCTTCGTCACGCGACCATGGAAATCATCTTCCCATTGGTGGCGTGCCTTCTCGCCATGCTGCTCATCCCACCAGGGATTGTGTACGTCGTACGGGAATGGTTGCATCTACCGTTGGGTGGTAAATTTTTGTGTAAGTTGCGCTTTCGACCCGAGTGCGTACCAGCGTGCTGACGCGCGTGTCTTGGCATTCTAGTCGTGCACATCTATCCAGGCATCTTTGCCATATTTGGCTCCACTCGCATGGTCATCTCCGCGATGGGCCTTCTATCTGGCTGGTCGCAGGCGGTTCGGGACAAGGAGTTTTTGGTCGAGATGCGATTACAGAACCTCGAACCAGACAAGGCGGAGCAGACGATGAACGGAAAAAAGGCGGAGTTGATGAGGGCGGGTATCGTCGGGGCGGAGGGAGCGATGGGTGGGGAGCGATGAGACCACATGTACATATAGCCATACCAAGCGCCTACATTGCATTATAGACAGATTGTCCCGCATTCTACGGTTGTTTACTTGTCCAGATTGGCTAAACCTGGTGCACGCGAGCAGAGTCATGTTTATTGTCTATCCGAATGGAGTTTATAGAAATAAGGTGCACAGCGTATCCGGCACTCGGGAACGAAGAACGGCCTATCGGGAAGTAAAAATGAGCGCAGAAATGAGCGCGTAACGATGACCTAGCCAAGAGAATGCTCGAGGCGGGACAAAAAAAGGCTATGTGCACAGTGGCACAGAAGCAAAAAAAAAAAAGGCTTTGCATTCAGTCACGCTCGGCGCAGTAAGGTGACAGGAGGGCGCGCCACGAAGATCCCGTCATTTCAACACCCGGTCAAGGTCAGATGCTTCCGTGGGGATCTACGACCCACTCAAACGTGAATCTCGCTGATCGTTCGTTCCCATGTGCACGTCGCGCCGTCGCGATCCCGACCAGTTAGGCGTGCGCCCGCGCGCGTGAGAGGGGCTGTGCGGCGTCATCGGGCTTTCGGGCTTGGCCATGTGGTCGTAGTCACTGCGGCGTCGTCAAGGTTGGGCGGCGCGGCATGGTTTCGGCCGTGAGCGCGCGATAGCGATAAAGCGGGGTGTTTCTAACTCCAACGGTTCGGGCGGCGTCAGGCTCCCGTCGTTTCCTTGTCTACCGTGGGACCGACGGGCCGACGAAATGATACGGAGCAGGGTGACGACGGCCCAGCGGCGCGCCTTGTCCATCCCGCTGGAGCCTCTGTAGCCCTCTACTACAACCAACCATGTGGACGATGATTTCACAGACTCAGGCCCAGAGATGGCGCGATTGCAACGCACTTGCCGTGCCGACAATCGTTCCGTGTGAAGGCCGCGGGAGAAGTTGGTCGTGTACCATGGTTGTTTCAAACCTTGGCACGTAGAGTTTGCATTGGCGCTGGTCCCTTCAGCGATGTGAAGAACCGGCCGAGGGAGTGTCAAGTCGTGCTAGTGCTCAAGGGCAGTGGCACTGTGGCAGCGTGGCAGAGCAGTTTTCCATCTTACGGAACCGTTGAACGTGGGATGCAGTTAGTGGGTCACGTTAGGGGGCGCAGTCTACCATCTGGAGACCCTTTTAATTCAGTGGATGAAAGTTTCCTTGCGGGAACATGGGACGCAGCTAGTCGTTAACAAGTCAAGAACCCGGCCAGATGTAAAGAGCGCACAAAAAGGCATAGTCTACCATCTGGAGACCCTTTCAATTCAGTGGATGAAAGTTTCTTTGTGGGCACGGGCTGCTGAAACAGGGGCAAGCCGCCGAAGCGAAGCGTTCAAACACTCACAAGTTCAACTTGCCATTCAGGTCACCATGCTTCTGGGGGTCCGAGACTCTCGGCTAAACCCATCCGCAAATGTTAGGTGGTCGCTAATCATGTGACAGAAGCGCTGGCAAGTCTTGGGGGACATACCTAATCGCTGCAACCTATCTTGCTTGAGTCAGGGTGACTGTAACATTAGATCTGAGGCTATACCCCGCCCATACTGAACCTGGAAATTCAGATCGGCAGCAATTGTCACGAATACGAATGGAAAGTAAAACGTTGCGGATTGCCAGCAGTCCGGCGACCGCGCCAATGTTTGAGTTGTAACAGCAAAAGAAGGTTTGGTCTGTGAAGAACAGCCCCCATCTCGTGGCAGACGCCGCATTAGCAAACGCGTCTGAATCAGGAGGACTAGTTATAACGTTATCGAAGGACTCACTCAACGTGCACAACCGAGGCCATTTGCTGGCTCTGATTGGAGGATGCGCTAGCTAGAAAGTAAATTAAGGGGCAATTTCTTGGCCAGTAGTAGCCGAGTAGTCCTGACCACTTTCCGTCCTACTGAATGCTGACTCGGAATGAGTAGCAGAGAAAAAAAGAACCCTGCAAACTTGCCTTTTTCATGGGATCGAACGCCAAATTCCTTTTCCCTCAACAGTGCCCTCATGTTCCGTAACCCTTCCACGTTGTCGTCATTACCAGAGTGCCTGGTGGCGTTGAAAAAGACCCTACCCCACTATGTAACGGACCCTGTGGCGTCTTTCAAGTTCGGTGCAACACCCATCTTGCCCGGCCCCTGTTTCGGGACAAGCGGTATGCCTAGCCTGGAGCGACGGAGCTTGCACGAGGGACCCACTCGACCCAACGTTTAGGTACGACACCGATACCAGAGACAACTCTCGAAGGGCGATTCCCACCACTGTGGGATAACCAGCGTCGCTGGTCGAGAGATGGGAAACTCGGTTCCGAGAGAACGGAGAATGGTTCAGCGATAGCGAGGCCCTGCTGCCGATGCATCGAACATCCAAAAAAATCGCTCTCAAGGCACTGGGGGACCAAAAGGGACTACCCCAAACCTATCGGGAAGTTGTTATCTGGTGTCAGAGAAAAAAATGACAGTGACAGCGCATCGAAGGGATGTTGCGAGCCAGAACGTTCTGAGAAAAAAAAAAAAAAAGAACACGTACGTGATTGCCATGCTAGGACCACTTGTGGTTTCTACTTGTGTCCATCAATGATCGAGGGATCGATGGTACGAATGGAGTAGTGCCAGCGAATATATGAATGACTTGTAGGAACGTGTTTCAGAGTTTGTCATAATGATTCATTCTATTCAATGAGAGCTCGAACGTGAGCGAACCGATAAATGATTCAGCGCTCCATATGAGGGCACAGCCACAACCATCCAGAGAAAGGACCTGTCGGTCAACCAGCCACGGTAATCACCGCTAGAAATCACTTACGTAGATCACCAAACGGCTGGTCTATCAGACAGTTGGCGAAATCAGACGGTGGTCTTGAAACGCGCCACCATGACAGTGAGTCGTCGTTGGTCCTGAACCTCACGCTGAACCTAACCAAACGCCCAGGACCTTACATACTGTTACCTGCACATGACTGAGCATGATCTCAAGGTTATTGACACAATCGACAGCCTAGAGTATATCTCAGGCGAGATATCTGACGATGGTGCGACATCACATCCACCCCATGCCTTGATTGCCATGAAACGTACCCACAGATCTCGACATCCCTGCACACATGATACCCCCAAACCCCGACGATTCTGACAGTGTGTCCTCGTTGTCGCGCGGGTGCAGGTCGTTTCCAAAAGCTGACGGTCATATCCAGTCTTGCCTTCACAGGTCCATCCTTCTTACCCGTACGGTAATCCCACGAACATCAAACATCCGGCCGCGCGACCCAGGCCCCCTTACGATCCCACCTCCCGAGCCTTGTTTGAAGACATGGGCTACGGTGGTGGCGGCGTTAATGGTGCTTTACGGTGGAAGGATCTTGCGTTGGAACAGTTGCTCCCCGTCGACGAAGAAAAGGAAGAAATGAAACGTGCAGCCGAGGCAAGGAAGATGGCCAATGGGGCGACTGGCCCGCTGCATCACCACCCGCAACCGCAACCGCAACCGCCGCCAGCAGATGCGGCGGATCAGACGGTAGATGAGGAAGACGAAGAGGAAGGTGACGAAGACGAAGAGGAGGACGAAGAAAATAGCACTGACCATGATGAGAACGAGGTTGATGGCAGTGGAGACGAGGAAGCCACCGATAATGGCGATGGCGATGACATGTAGGATACCAGACTAACTAATTATATCTATCGCTACCTACCATCGCTACGAGTGCTTCTCCCACATCCCCGTGGATTAGGTCCTTGGTATCCACTTCTTGTTCGATCACCCATCCGTACGCCTCAAGAAGACGCGTGTCTGTTAATGGAACAAAATGGTCCGCTAGAAGACGGATGATGTTGCTAACACGCGCAATCGTGGTACGCGTCGCAACGTCGATATCCTTGAGAAGAAGTGATTAAACGCCGTTGCAACGGAACATGGAAGGACCTTCCGCGCACATCATTCTGATTGGAGTAAACCGCTTCCGCATCGAAGCCTTCTTCTCCGTGGTCACTGTCCTGAACGTGTTTGCTGACCCATATGTAGCCATTTAGCCCGAGAATCAAATCAACTCCGCAGGGGAGCGAAATAAAATGAGATTTCAGGCGCCGAATCACGGCGGGTGGCACGATGACAAGTTGACCGTTTCGCAGCTAGGGGCCCATCGTGAGTAAAGACGGCGATCATGGGCAACCCACCCACACTTTGCCATATTTGAGCGAACGCGTGTGCAGCGACATGGCGCCGTCTGAGAAAAAGGCCTGGACTTCTGCAACAAGGAGATCCCCCTCCTCAAAAAAGGTCCGCATCTGGAGTTCATCGCTTTCCAATTTCCTGCGCTAGAAAAACGTTCCAAATTAAACACCCCAAAACGTCACGGAACCATGGGACGGGAGCGAGCGGAAAAATGACATGCCTGAACCCCACCGGGCAAGTTAACGGAAGAAAGCATTAATATGGCATCCTGGCGTCCATTCGCGTCTACTTTCCAGCGCCGAGGCTGGACCTATACCCATTTTTGCCCAAGCAATTACCATTATTAAATTGCACGCTTCAAGATCCGAAGACGGACCTCAGTAATACGTCCTACGACGAGGTCCCCGACCTCTGGATTGTACCTTGAATTTCAAGATAGGAGTTCCCGTATGACGTTAGTTGGAATGGAGGTGTGCTCACCTGGTGCGTACCGCACGCACGGTGACCAGTTTGTTGACGCGTTCCACGCTACCGGCAACGGAGGCGATGACATGTTCCTTGTCTACGTACGTCCCATGACCACTAAGGTACCCCCATTTCAGAGGCGAACGGAGATATACCTGTAAGGAGATGCGCTCACCGCATGGAGTCATGAGCCGAGGTGATCGTTTCACCTGGGTAAGTCAGCTTGGATGTGTCGGTGTCTAGATCGTCGACGTCCATCAGGTCGCCGACGTCTGGATGGTGGCGCGTCGCGGGATGATAGTCGGGACCTGTGAGCTGCGGAAAGGAGATAAAAGAGAGCATGGTCAGCGTTTCGACCAGCTGATGAGTCCGTACTGCTAATACCACTGGCAAGGCCCTGTGATTTACGTAAGCGGATATATGTCTCGAGTCTATAGCATGTTGGCTTCTACAAAGTATGCAGTGTCAATATACACTCCTGGAAACCGCTGCTCCCGACCATCATTATGATAGCGTCTTCCCAGCCTCACTTCGTGTTAATCCTGATCGTCATCTGGATCCCTGCAGAACCTAAATGTTGAACGGGTAACAAATCAAGGTACGCAAGCAGTACCATCTCTATTGATGCGGATTGGGTAATACAATAGCATGAACGATATAGATAAAGCGAAAGCTACAAAGTTTATAATGGACAAAATAGATAAATAATATACGAGCTCTAGGCTGCCTGTAGTGCAAATGAAATAGTCAGCGCCGATGTCGTGTGGGGAGGAGTGTTCTCACAACTTTAATGGCACATAATATACGAACGCGTTAAGCGTTTACTTGTAAGCAAGGAAGTAAGCAGACAATGCTGGCAAGTCGTTCGATCCGGCGTCGGAGTATCCCTGCCTGCGGGAGCCGTTGAACTTGAGGACGATGACGGTTCCACACCACGCCCTGAGAGCGGCACCAGAGGTGATGTGATAGATCGCGCGGTTGACAGGGGCACCTCGCGACAAAGCGGTCGGGGAATACCACAAGTGGAGTGGGAACCTAAGTGGTTCTCCGTTCAGACCTTGCGTCAAGACGATACTTTCCATTTGGCCATCAGGAAAGTGTCCGTTAACGAGTGGCTGTGGGCAGATGCCCTGGGACGGGATCTGTGATGGGCGACACTTGACAGTAATGATCTTTGGGCGTTCTGCAATGCATTAGTAACGGCATCAATGATACGCGCGTCCGACGCGTCGAGACGGCCACATACCTTCTTCAGGGGAGAAGAGAATGGCGGACACCATGATCAGCTGCTGCTCCACCGGTGGAGGGGTAGCAATCATGTTGTAGTTCTGCGCATGAGACACCGGGATACATTCCTTACGGTGGCGAGACCAGTCCTAGAGAGGCGCGTGCGTCGCGTCAGTTTAAGACATGTCGCGTGACACGAAGAAGTATGATGCTCACGTTCTGGAGGTGCTCCGGGGTGCAGTACCAGGCCGTTTGGCAGCGACTGCACCACATGGAGGTTGGTCTGCAGCAAACCGTGCAAGGGTGATTAATTAGAGGTACGGGGTTCATGTTGACACGTGGTGGAGATGAGAGAGGAAGTGCCAAACGCAAACAGGAGGAGTGGCTGCTGCAAGATTCAAGGCGACCAGCGCCTTAAATATGTTTGACAAAGAACCACACCCTGAGGCCCAAGGGAAAGCCGTCATCGCGTCGTGAGGGAACTAGTGTGAGAGAGAAAAAAAATATTGCAGAAACTTCATAACTATTTCGGCAGGGTCGAGATCTCGATGCATCAAGGCGGTGTTGCTCCAAACCGCCAGGCACACACATGTTCCTAAACTGAGCATCTTAGCAAATCGAACCATAGCGATACAGCAATGAAAAATGAAGGATACATGAATGAAGGAAGTCGACGGTTACCAAACGGCGCGTGAAGACGACCTGGAGGGCCAGCGTACAGTGGTAGGAGGATCGTCGCGATTTCCCGATCCGCTTACATAAGTAAACGAAACGTCTTGAGATGGTTCGTTTCAAGGAGGAAAGGGACGGCGAAACCGCGAGAGGGTGAGTACTGCGGTTCCGATGCTCCCGCTAGCTTCAGCTCTGTAACCTGGACAGCTCACATAGAGTGGAACTGGTTGGCAGTGTACTAAGTATGTGGTGATGTTACAGAACTGAATTGAATGGATCGGGCCGACTATGGCAAACCAAGACCCCGAGGACCCACGTGGCAAATGTCGGGCACCGGTTCTTTTTCTTTTACCGGGGGAATCACCCTGTCACATCTGTCACACTTGCTTGCATCCAAAACACCATGTCTGACGATGAGATGAACATTGATGAGGGTCAGTTTCCAGTTGTTCCCCGGCTATGTGTTTATTCACCACCTCCTTACAGTTGCCAACGTGGGCACCGTGAGACGCAGGGGCAGAGGCTTCCGCAGCACTACAGGCAAGTCATTGCTTCCAACAAACTCCCTTTCAAGGGCCTCATCGTATTTCCGCTGCGCCAGGTGGAAATGATGGCGCGGTCAGCGCAGAGGCCACGTACGATAGAGTAGAATCTTCTCATGTCAAGGACTTGGACACGCGAGCTGCCCGATGTACGTCTCACCGTGCTGCCGTCGTGCCATACTGAACCCATTACACAGCTGTCGAGGGTTGGATCGTCTTGGTCACCAACGTTCATGAAGAAGCGACGGAAGAGGATGTCACCGACAAGTTTGCTGAGTTTGGTGAAATTAAGAACCTGCATCTCAACTTGGACCGTCGTACAGGCTATGTAAAGGTACGACGCGACACCTCAGCTGCGCGCCCGCTAATGCGCATCAAACAAGGGCTATGCGTTGGTGGAGTATGAGACCATGGCGGAGGCACAGGCAGCCATTGATGGCGCGTCGGGCACACCCCTGCTGGAACAAGCTATACAATGTGATTTTGCCTTTGTGCGGCCTCCACCTTCTGGACCAAAAAGGGGAAGGGGAACACGCGGACGGAGCGCCAGTCCGTCCCGGAGATAAGATGTATCTTGGTACTGGTAACTACTGCTTTTTTACAATGTGACTCCAGCGCTCCTTGGCGCGCCCCTTGTGCCTTTGGTTACTGGTGCTTCACGATGGGATGGCCCCTGGCCCCTTTCAGCCTCACTACGCTGCGAAGATTACTCCGTCATTGCTTCTGCCGGGTCATGAACACCGTCCATTCTTCCTACGTAGAATTTCATGCCCGGTTTGAGCGGCGCGTACCGAGCAATTCAGGTCACCAGGGAAACGCAACGCTCAGTCATACAGTCACAGTCAAAAACGCACTACACCACGACCGATGTCGATGAGCACCTATGCAGTAGCTGACGACACTCCTTGAGGGGTGCTCTTTCCAAATGTGGACACACAGGAGGGGTGTACTGTTTGTTGGCGCGGGGTTGAATTAGTTTCCCACGCCTTGGCGCCATTGTTGGGTTGCCAAACCTCGTGTTTGTGGAAATTCCGACCTTGCAACTTGGACGCGTCGCGATCGCCCAACGATGCCACGCGCCGTGGACCTGACATCCGAAAGCGAAGTAGACCGAGTTCAGACAGGGTCGACCAAGAAAACGTACGCTTCAAAGAAACGACGGGAGGTGTCGGCGTCTGAATCTTCAGACGTGGAAGTGGTCGAGAAAGAGGTGCACGAGGAGCCTGAAGAGACCACGGCAGAGGGCGATGACGATGATGAAGACGAGGAGTATGAAATCGAAAAAATATTGGATGCAAAGAAGGGTCAGTTCTCTGGGGTGAGTCTTTTTTGTGGTTGGTTGTACCGCATGATCACAGACGGGTACGCGTGCCTCCCGCGACAAAGGGTCGAATGGGGTATCTCGTCAAGTGGAAGAACTATGGAGAGGAGCATAACAGTTGGGTAGACGAGCAAGACGCCGGGTGGGTGGTCTGATTTCCGAATGCCACCCCGTTAATGTGGTACCCAGAAATGCAAAGGAGCTCATTGAGCGCTTCTGGTTGGAGAAGAAGAAGAGCAAGCCGGGCCCTCGCAAGTCGGAGCCTATCAAGACAAAGCCTAAACTCGTTGAGAAGCTCTCAAGAAAATCTCTCGCTGCTGGGGTGGAGTCGTCCGCTGAGCCAGAGAGTCACGTGAAGAAGCGTGGCAGGTCCAGGAAGGACGAGTTGCCGTCCGAAAAAAAGGAGACTCGGGACGAAGACGAGGATGAGCACAGGGTAAAGAAAAAG
The DNA here is from genome assembly GCA_038091315.1 of Porphyrellus cyaneotinctus. NCBI lineage: Eukaryota > Fungi > Basidiomycota > Agaricomycetes > Boletales > Boletaceae > Porphyrellus > Porphyrellus cyaneotinctus. Next base: position 28,172 of record JBBPOF010000033.1, on the reverse strand, counting down.
CAGCGGAAGAGCAATGGCGTTGCTCGAGACAAACGGGAATCTGATGAGGAAATCATCGGTGACATGAAGAAACACATGAAGGTTTCTTCATGGGAAGAGCTCATAAGTACGATCGACACGGTCGAACGCGAAGACGACGGCGAACTTTACGTATTTTTCACATTGTGAGCCACTCGTCCTGTGTCCCCTTTGTTCATGCTAACGGTTAGTGTAGGAAAAGCGATAAGAGGCGTGTGCGGGAGAACTCGCGCATTTGTGCCGAAAAGTTTCCCCAGAAGGTTCGCGCTTGCTTGCGAATATCGAAACTGACACTGACCACTTGTCCAAACCAGCTTATTATGTTTTACGAGTCGAATTTACGGTGGAAAAGAGAGGACGATCCGACTGCCATTGACGACTAATCTCAAACATGTTTCCCCACATATTCAATCCTCTAGGGTTTCGCTAGTGATTGGAGATTCGCTAATTCTATCAATTCATTTGTATCAGTTTTTGAATTCTATGCTATGCATGATTGATGAATCCGGTACGCTCAGATGCATCCTTCCAACGGGTGATCGAAAGGGGCGGGGTTGACCCCACGTCGACGACTAGATTTGACAGATCGCGTTGGCTCCGAAACCCCGCCCTGCGATGATGCCCCGATGAGTAATGGATTCTGAGTCAATAGCATAACGACTGTCAACCGAACTCTTGGACAGACGATTCAGGACACGCGCGCTCGTGAGCCAACGACGCCACAAATCGGAGGCAATCTGGCACCTTGTCATGTCCATGTCATAACTGTCGTTACGACACGCACCCAGGTACGCGGTACCGTATACACGTATGGGTGTCACTGGTGGTTCAGCTGAGCGGGTGTGGAGAACGCCCCCCCTGGCCCGCAAGGTTGGTCGTATGCCCCTAGTATGATCCGTATAATCGTCAGCGTTTCAACTTTGACAACCATGTGGGAGCCATGTGAAAGAATTTGAAAAGGAACTATCCAAGATCGACGGTCGGGGGTATCTGGCGGAGAGCACGGCGACCGTGTACGACTTGCAGGGTCCTACCAGGGTTCAGGCTCGTTCCACGTTCTGCGACCATGCAAAAGCCACGAGAGCCTTGCATGGCAATCCACCCTTGGAGACCCTAGCAAGGGGAGGGTTCCACACCAAACGCGTTTAACACACCGCCGACAAGTTCTCAGGATCCTACCTTTAATGGCAGCGGTGGCGACAGGGAACATAGAAACTCGTTGCATAAATCATAATCCGAATCTAACATGATAGCAAACAGACCATCATAGCTCCGTATGGACGATCTCTGCGCCACCTTCAACTTCCCGGGCGAGTCGTGATACTGCCTCCTCCGGATCAACGTGTGATTCACTCACAACTCGTTCAGAGACTGGCTCAACCCCACCCAGTGCTTCCAACACCTCCTCTTTGCTCCGTCCGAGAACGACAGGTGGGATGTAGCCTGGTTCCTCTCCAGGGCCCTCCTGAGGGACAGGTAAAATGGAAGCCTCTGGTTCCGCCGGCTCCACATCAGGTTCGCCGCTAGACCCTTTTTCTTCTCTTTTTTGCGCAAAGCCGTTACCATTGTTGTTGAATGCACGTTCGCCGTCGCGCTTTACCCGACGTAATCGTGTTTCGAACCCAATCACCACGTCCTGAACTTCGGATTCAAGGTCTTGAAAGATTGGACTTATCGGATTGGCTGTCACTAGCTTGGCATGCGTCCCGTTTTGAATTGAAGCGGCTTCGTGAGCGTATTGCTCGCTAGCTGTCCAAGGCACCATCAGTTACAAGTTTGAATTGGATCCTTCTGAGATTGATACCGACCCCCTATCAATGCGTGGTACCGCTGCCAGTCGTCATACGTCACATCTTCCAGCCAGGCATAATCCAGGCCAAGGTCCAACTGGCCTTTCTCCGCCACCTCGCGTACTTTGGCAGCGACTGCCGCGACCTTGTGACAGAAATCAATTAATAAAATAGGTAGAATTTTTTCGATTGTTCTTACGAACCTCTTGGAGTTCCTTGTCGAGTACGATGCTGTACCAGTCATTGACAACCCCCTCGGTGGTTAAAAAATGTTCGTTGAACTTGTCGCTCACTCGATCAGCGACACGGTCCCAGAGGGCTAGTTTCTCGTCGGGTCTTCGATTTTCCCCTTTCAGATTCTTGAGGTAGATTTCTGCTCCTTTGAGATATTTCTCCGCCTCGTTGACAAGCTCCTCAATCGAACTGCGAACCTCAGCTGATGATGCTAGCTCCGCTGCTGCCGCAGCGCGCAGATAAGCCAAGCGGCTTTGAAGTTGGGAAGTACTACGCTCCATTTGCGCTGAGAGCTCTGCCTCCCACTTGGCTTGACGAGCCTCGATGTCAGCGCGCTTGCGGGCAATTTCTTCGGCCTTGAAACGAAGGCGCTCTGCTCTCTCTTCCTCAGTCTCTGCAGGTGGGCTGGGAGGGCCGGGATCAGGCGAACCAGGATTTGCTAACGGTTCGTTCAGCCCCAGTTCGGCATAGAAAGCGTCCAAGTCGATTTCGTCGTCGGCACGCGACTTCGCCGAAGCGGCTGCAACAGTAATTTTGGGCGATGTCACCGACGCCAGAGAGGTCATGGGCTCATCAGCAATTGGGGTAGCAGGCAACGACGTAGCGCTCGCTGTGACCAACACTGAGGATGTCGCACTGTCATGTTCCTCGATGAGCATAGATGCACCCGAGGTGGGCGGTTCAGATTCGTCCAAGGATCCCAGGAGCACAGGCTCGACACTCGGGGACGATTCGACATCCGTGAATGCGCCAGCGAGTTGCGCGGTTGCCGTTGGCTCTAGAACTGGTGTGAGAGCCGGCTCTACGACCGTAAACCGCGGAGTCATTTCAGCCGTTTCATCGGCGGTGAGCGATGGCAGTGTATATGTGCCAATGATTTCCTCGGATGTAGGAATGGCGGCAACGGAAGGAGCGAAATAGACAGGTGAGGCAGTGGATTCATATCCCAGCGTCTCCAGGATCGTGAATGAAACGTCGAGTGACGGTGACCCGCGCGCCGGCATAGCCTCGTGAATGGCTTGTCTACCCCTGCTAAGTTCCTTGACTTTCTCCCATATTTTGGCGACATGGGGGTCAACAAACGTTTGGCGCTGCTCTCGGAGGAACAGAGCAAATTGATGGAGTAAATTACCGCATTTCGTGGCTACCGGAACAGCATAAGGTTTTGCCATATAATATCCATCTCTTGTCTTTGAAACTGCCAGAACGACATATGGTTCTGCCCGACGCTGCCACCGCTGAAGGTTGTAGACCGCCACTTGAGCGCGCGGCAAGATGCGTTGCTCATACTCTTGCATGACATGTTGGCAATAAGGTCCCACTTTGGACTCGACAAGTTGAATCCCAGGAACGACGTGTTTGTCCCATTGGGGAACGACGTACTTATTCCACTGAGGAACGACGTGAAGGTTCCATTCTTGTTGTGTGCGGAGGAGGATCGGAGTTGTTATTTCAATGGCGCGGTGAGCATAGGGTTTTGCACGTTCGATATAAGGGGCAATAGAGGGATGAACGAGTACGGCTTGCATCGGAGGGATGATGTAGGGGTCAAGTACGATGCGCTTGTATTCTGTCAAGCCGCGACATATCGGGGATTGAAGGTGGGTGTCCTGTGAACACACGGAGAAAGTGTAGATTGTGAACGCAAGGAGGAGTAATTTGGTAAGGAAGTCAAGGAGGACTTGGAAGTTGGATCTTTGGTGTTTGTTCTAAAAGCGGTCAAGATCATGCCGTGATGCGACAGGCCAGAGGGAACACTCGCCTTGTTATGTCTCCTTGACCTCCTGGACTTCTTTCCAGGGGTGTTGTCCTGAAAAGAACGATGATGATGAGCCCCTCAACCCGTACCACATCAAACACGGAACATGAAGGCTAAAATTGTTACAGAAATGTGATCAAGGAGTAGTGGAGAACCAAGCGGTGTCGAACCGACAGCAGCGTTTCAAGAAGGCTTTGCATAGAGGAGAGATACTCACAAGACCGTCGTTGCCATTATAGGGGCCTGCCAGAGATGCTGAAGCGGCGCTGGAAGACGCGCCCTTTGAAGCACCTGCGGTATCCTTTGAAGGTGAGGTCCGTGGAGGGCATTGTGCTCCTTGGGAGGAGTGATTGCGCAGGGGTGGGACGACCGGTGTTCTGCGAGTGACTACCATTCTGTGTAGCTGATATAGATATGTCTGTCAAGAAATAAGAGAATTCTGAGTAGATAGAATGGCGGTGGACATCAAGGTCCGTGTCGATGGAGAGGGCGCAGCGTTGGTATGTCGTTTAGGTGGATGGTTCTTTTGCCGCCCAGACTGCACAGCCACGAAATGATCTAAGCAACTCATCATTTACGCGTTCTTCTCATCGGACGACCATCTCCTCGTCGTCGAGGACAAGGCTGTCATGCTCGGCAGACAGTCTGTCAAGGTGACTTATGCTCACAGGAGGAGACGCGTCCGGAATGCAACCAAGAAGCTCTTCTCGTCCCCGTTGGAGGTGCTTCCGCCCGACATGGACGATCTTACACGCACCCAGATGGCCCGTCGCATGCTCAAACGATCCCGTCGTGTCGCCCTTTCCGAAAAATTAGAAGACAAGGATGTCGAACACTTCAGAGAGCACCTCGCGAAGAGGATCAAGCGCACCCAAGAGCATGTCTCGAATCTCGAGTTCACTGAAGCACCGCTAGGCATATCTCCCCAGCACGATTTTTTGTTCCAAACGCCGTTTTCTTCGCAATCGGTCCCTGAGTCGGCCGAACCACTGGTCCCAGAGCGATTGTCACCAGTCCCCGTCGCCAACCGTGTCACATCTCGTACCAGTTCCAGGAATCTCAAAGAGAACACCCATTCTCAAATTCTTGCGTCGCCGTTTAGCAGCCGTCCGGGCTCAGCTGCTCCGTCTCCCAAACATAAAGGAAAAGGTCGAGCTTCCCATCGAGTTTCACGCGTCTCGCTCCATGCAAAATCCCGTGCCCTCTCAGGGGTTTCCAAAGAGAATACGCGACGAGTTTTGCGGAAAGACTCTACTGTGTCACTCAAGGATGCGAATAGGGGACCTTCTGAGAGGCATATCAAACACCGGCGCCATCTCTCGGGTCCTTCGACTGCATATATGCGCTCTCAATTTGCACAGGAGGACTGGATTTCTCCTCCCAAGGTCGTCTCTCGCGCCTTTTCCGATTATGATGCAATCCCATCGCCTGGTTCTGTTCATAGCAATGCCTCGTTTTACGCCGGTCAACCGCAATCTTGCTCGACTCCGGCCGTTTCTCGACTGCGACATCTGCCTGATCTACACAGGTACCAGGCCAGACCCGACAATTTCCTCCCTTCTTTCTCTCGGCACGACGATTCCACAGGGCCTAGCGGTTCCGATGTCAAGATGACGGATGATACGGCGTCCCACCGACGTCAGACTATTCATCTGTCTGGGAATAGCATCTTTTCATCTTCTGACGAGTTTACAATCCGATTATTTCCTGCCACGCACGACGATGGAACGACGACGAACGACATCACTAGCAGGAACGAAATGCCAACTCGCGTTTCCCGTCACGTCCCTGCTCTTCGTGAGGCCGACGGCGGGTCTCAAGTGGATCACTCTCCAGCCGGATCATTCATCGCAGAGTATACAGTTCCTCTTTTTGACTTGGATCGCTCCCCCGCGTCGACTGTAGCGACCAAAACGCATGGTCCGGAGGGCGTACCGAAGTCATCTGTCGGGAAACAACTGTTGCGCTTGCCTGGCACCAGTCCTGCACGTGGCGAAAACCTCGTTATCCGCGCGTCTGACAACCCTGGCGTACATAAGTCATCTGTCGGGGTACAACAGTTAAGATTGCCTGGAACTTGCCCTGCACGTGGCCATAATTTCGTTATTCATACGACTGGAAATCCTGGCGATAGATTATCTGTGGGGGAACAACTATTTGGCTTGCCTGGCACCAGTCCTGCACGTGGCGGGAGTCTTGTTATTCGTACGTCAAGGAACCCTGGTACTCCGCCACCCTCCCTACCCGATACAAATGCTCCTTGTCCTCCTTCAAGCCCTGCATCGGACTTGGCGCTGGAGCTCCATTGCATGGACATTTGTGGTATGTCTCCTGATCGTGTCTATCCGATGGTTCCAGGGTCCCTTCGTATGCCATCGTCAGACGCGACGTTTCTCTACTGGTCGTCCCGCTGAATAAACCGTTCGCTTATTGACTCTATGCGGAGCAGGTGATCCAGAAACCCATTCGGATGGAGAAACACGTCATCTGCCTGTTGCTATGCCTCTTCAAGTGCGTTCGCACTCTCTGCAAGATGTTCCCGTCGAGTCCAACACAAAGAAGTCTATTCAACGACAGCCTGTTCGGAACCGCGCAGGCACCATTCGTGCGTCCGATTTTGCCAAACCCGGCCCGCACTCTGGAACTGCCACGGGAATGAACCTTCCTCCACTTTCCAACGTGCGACGCACTCGGTCTGGAACCATCATTGGCCCGAAGTCGACGCTCGCGACCAAAGCCGCAAGGTTAGCGACTCAGTCGGCCAAGGGTGCGCCCGCTGCCAGGCTAGCGGCTGTCCAATCTGGATCGGACTCTGAGTCTGACGACGAGCTGTTGCTAAAAGATTTCTGGACCGAGGGCTTGGTGTATCTCGGTCGTCCGGCGCCCCGGGGCATGACGGACGTCGAGGCTGATGAACTGAATCTGGGCGGCTCGTGGTGTGGTTTGGAGTCCACCGGAAATCCGCCACGTCGACCGGGGTTGAGGAAGCGGTAAATCGGTGCGGAGGGTCGCGTGTTGTTATTTTTATTTGCTTTCTCCTTTGGGGTTCGTTTTCTGCACTGACTGGCTCTTCAGCATCCGTTCTGGCTATCGTCTTCTTGGGGCGTGGACCATGATTGCTACATTTCATGTTTGTGACGACCGGCTCTGTTCTTTATATGCTCTGCTCTCTGGTTTTCAAGTTCTAGGAATGGACCTTGCACTCTCGCTTTTACTGTAACAGTATCTCGTTTTCGTTCGCCTCGTCACCGATCAGAATCCCATTCGCAGACTCGTGTTTCTGTCTGGATGATGATCCCCACACGCATAAATCTTGTAAAACATACACTACAGTACATGATGATAGTAGAAATCGCAAAGGTAACGCAGAATGCATGGCAGGAGTGAGTGTCCAGGTATCAGAGCGACGGGATGCAAGAAATGGTGGAAAAGAAACAAAAAAGACGGCACAGATCTGGGCCACGCACGGTATGGAATGAGGACAACGAAGCGACGTACAGTATAAATACATCGGGGTAGTGAGTCGTGAGGGTGATTCTAGCAAGGTTCGAGTATGTTGTCTCATTTGATCACGTCTTCGGGGTACGTCCGCGTACGACGAGCCCGCCATCCCAGACGACGACGTTCCACCCATCGCGCACCAGCGCATTGCGAACGGCTGGTTTGAGCACGCCGACGCCGTTGGCAGAGTGTGTCCCGCGACCGGTGATGATTCTCAGCGGGTTTGCTGGCGAGTCCAAACGCGTCGTAGGGGCCAATGTACAAAAATACAAAAATGTAGAGGGCAAGAAACGGAAACAGGTGAACGGCGGCCAAATCAGACGAAAGCGGGAACATACCCGCGGAACTCCCCTCGTGGTCGAGAATCTCCTTGACAATGACGACCGCTTCGGCGATGGAGGTGCCGTGTAGATCAACCGTGTTACGGTCTGCGGCCGTGCAGCTGCGCACGTCAGGAGGTGGGGAGGGGGTGAGGTAATGCATGAAGCACGAAGATGGACGGAGGATCGACCACGTGAGACGCGTGCAGACAAACAAGAGCCTCAGAAAAACGATACGTACCGTTTGGCCTCGACCATGATCCGCGCTTCGTTGAGCGCCTCTTGTCTTACCAACTCTTGAAACTCGCGTGCCTATACGTGGGGTGAGCAAACGACATGGTGCCGAACCGAACCGAGCGACGACGCGCACCCGTTCTGCAAAATACAGAGCGACTTCGCCACCGCGCGTCCTGCCATTTCCCCTGCTCCACGCCTTGGACGCTTCCCGAAGCATCTCGTCGCGCTTCTTCAAGCTTGCCGCCATGCGCTGTTTCAGATCAGGCCGCATGAGCTCGCCCACGTCGCCCTTGCCGCCCTTACCCATACCGTTGCCAGTCCCGCGCAGATTTCCTACACCCGCGGATCGCCGGCTCTGATTGGTAGCATCGTACGCGGGGATGTGGAGCGCAAGCGGGTGTGGGCCTTTGGGTGCCTTTTGGGGCACCGTTTGCCATTGGAACGGGTTCGTGTTCAGAGACGCCATCGGGGAAGCGGAGATACTCTTCCGCTTTGACGTCGGCGGGGGCTGGACGGGTGGTGGGCCGCTCGGAAGTTGGCGCGTTGCTGCGCTGGTACTGGCACTTCGATGGCGACCCATGAATGGCGAGGTTGGCGAGGTTGGAGAGATCCAGGCGGAGGAACCGCTGGAAGAGAGGGGGGATTTGGGGACGTGGTATACGCCCATCGCGAGTGTCCCGGATTCGAGATCGAGATCGAGCTCGAGTAGGAGCCATACGATGTCGATCGCATCATCTCCGCAGCCACGTGTAGCGCGAAGGGCGAGCTGTGTGTCAGAGTAAAGTGTGGAGCGCTGTTCGGCATCAAGGGAAGCGTACGCAGGGGCATCGCGGAGGACGTCCAGTATTGCAAAAAGGGTGGTGGGATCGGATGGCGACTTGTTTTTACCTGCGACGGACGAAAGTGCTGCGCGGAGCGCGTTCGCAGGCGATGTGTAACTTGGAGAATGGAAGTGAGACTGGAAGAAGGACGCAGGGTGGGGTGGAATAAGTGTCGCGAGGTGTTCTGACAGGGAGGAGAGCTGCGTCCATGGGTCGGGTGCCGGTGGAGCGGAGGGTAAGGGTGATGGCAGATGCTGCCTTTGCCGAATATCGACGAGGGTGATGGTCTTGCCACGTGTGCCTTTCTTCTTTGCGCCCTTGGCGTTGGCCGTGGGTTTCTTCTTTGGCTCGACACGCTTCCAGTGGTCATTGTCACAGGTATACGGAAACTGGCGTTCATCGTCGTCGAGAGCATTTAAGCCTCGTTCATGGATGAATTCGTTGGTTAATAAAGATTCTACGACGGATTCCATGTCCACGTCCCCATCGTTGCCTACGCCTGCTTCGCTAATGGCGCGTTTGAGCCGCGACGGCGGTATGCGTGGCATCGCGGCCTGCAGGAATCCAAGGGGCGAACTAAACGACTCGTGTGAGATGACAGACGAGTCAGAAGCACTAGAACTTTCGGTCATTTCCGCGCAGAAATCGGTGGAGCTGTTGGATTCGTCTGTGGTGATACATAGCGAGGATAGGTCGAGTTCGTCTGCGAGCTCATGTTCGTGTTGCGTCGTGGCCTGGCTTGCGAGTTCTTTGAGTGTGGCGCGGAGTGCGTCGACTTGGTCAGACGTCGAGGAGGGGCTCAGGTCTGCGATCAGCGCTGCGAGGAGCGATGTGTCCAACGGTGGACAAAATTCTGCCTGAAAAGCATGGATAAGCTATTCAGTACCGTCTTTCGATGTTTATTACCTGAAAAGAGTCGTACAACGATCCCATGCTGTTGATCGTGCTCGTCAGTGGTCAACGTGCTGATCGATACAGCAAGTCATCACGTGATGATATTCATTGTTCTCAGTTCAATCAAAGTTGCCCTGTTACTTACTCAATCGTCTACCCTTTGAATAAATACTCGTTCCGAACACCCAACATGTTCTTCTACGTCTCCCTATTCGCCGCCTTTGCATTACTGGTAATGCGTAAGTATCACTCTGTTCGATTCCGCAGCATCTCTCATCACCTCTCCTATTCCCATACCTAGTGGGATACCGCTACCGTGCTGCCGTCCTACCCCATGTACCCACGAGGATCAAGTCCCTGCTTGGTCTTAACCAGTACATTCCTCTGTCTACGTTCTCCAGTCAAGCCGAAGCCGGCTTGACATCGGTCATGTTCGACATCGAGGCCAACATCGACGACGGCGACTCGCGAGCTGGTCTCGACGAGCGGGGTACCCAAGAGGTGCTGGAGATCATGCGGCGAGAACGTGTCAAGTACGTCTTTCGTCGGTAGCGTGTATACACCACTGACGCGATCGGCGTCTACTAGCTTTGACCAGGCGAGGTTGATCCGTCACAATCAGATTCTCGCCCGCAATGGCATCGATCCTTCCGGTATGTGTCTCTTTCACTCCCACGCGTATGTCTGACGGCCGCTTCAAGGGATGCCTCTGGATGCCAAGGCCGTGACGCGGCTATAATTAATGAGCTTCTTCTGACTGGACTATTCATTGTTGGTTATCATGTTTTAACAGCTTGTTTTGCGTCTGCTTGCATTCCATCTCACTCACGTTCTTTTCGCTTTCACACCTCTAGCCTTATTTATTTATTACAAACGGACTTGAACCATGTCGTACCATACAACTTGCCATCCTACTACTTGTCCTGTTTTTCCATCAGTTCCTGTGCCTCAGAGTGGATGCCTTGGCTTGCACTCTAGTGTTGGGATCGTCATCGTCTTCACCCTGCCTTTCGATGATATTGATATTTACTGCCGGTTTTGTTCAAAAAATGAATAGGGCCCACCGCGAGGTTCGAACATCGGCGCTCGCAAAGTTACTTTTCAGTGAACTCGCAGGATAAGCTAAGTGGGCAATGGAAGATTCAGTGAATGAGCATGATGAGCTGACATTGCAAAGGAAAAAAGAATGGGCACGTGAAGTTACTTTGGATGAACTTGTAGAGTAAGCTAAGTGGGCAATGGAAGACTCCGTAGATTAGCATGATGAGCAATGCAAAGGAAAAAAGAATTGGCCCACTGCGAGGATTGAACCCAGCCCTCGCAAAGCTGAGTTAACTATCACAAGTTATCGAGTAAGCTAAGTGGGCAATGTAAGATGCTGTTAATTAGCATGATGAATTGCATCATCTACGACAGGCATCAATATGGCAGAAAGACACAAGCCTGTTTTTTTTCGACACTCGATCACTTTCCTTTCTTTCTTTCGGGCGCTGATGATCGGTCGTGAGCAGCGCTTCTCTGTATCACCTATGGTGCTTGCACCGCAGATCTAGTGTGCCCCACTTGGCCACTTTCAATGGACCTGGAAGTGCAAATGCCTGGATACTTGTCTGCGCCTCTGAGACGAGTGGCCCGGCATTTGAACCTTCGCGTCGGACGATCAGTAGTATATTGTACTAGTATCGACATTTCGGTTGGAAGACTTCCAGGTGTGCAACTTGAAATCGGAGAAATACATACTATGTAGTGCACAGTTGTAAGCCTCTCAAGACGCACTCACGCGGCAGCTCGAGGTTCGATCTCCTGTATCAAAGGCCTTTCGGAACTCAGGGGCCATTGAACCTAAGCAAGGCTCATCTCATTCCTCCATGGCACCTTCATGGACATCCGACGGCGACGACGACACGTACACCGAAGTACGCCCTACTGTTTCCATACCATTGTTTGACGCTCACCATGGCACACCGTCTGGCAGACTAAATCCCGCCGTGGCAAACGCCGCAAAACCAGCACTGGGAAAGCTGCTGCTGCCAGTAACCGCATCACCAGAACCTCCACATCCATCTCGACGCTCCTGGACATTTTTCAACACGGTCTGACCATTCGTGCTGCGAGCGATCCCGAGCTTGAGAATCAGAACCAGAGCGAAAACGATGGATTCGAGTCGACGATGGAGGGACTACTTCCAGAGTACCTCGAGGCGCGACAGGTGCTCTGGACTCGATCCTCTCATATAGCACTTCCAGTATGCGATGCCATCGATATGAATTCATCTTCATGTTCATTTACTTCTCAGGACGACAACAAGGCCGTAAGTAGCGAAGAAGGCGAGCGTGAGCTCCTCCGACCGCTCTCGCGTTTTGAGGTCGCTAGAATCGTAGCGTTGGCAAAACAGCGCATGGCCGTGCGCATCGCGTCTCCTTCAGAGTGGGTCGTGTTGCGAAAGTTGCAGGTGCAACAGGTAAGCCGTTATGCGTTGAAAAATAGGTTGATCAATGTCACTTTTTTTTTCTTGTAGGAGAGATGGAGAGCGGGAATCAGAAAGTCCCCTTCTATAGATATCGGTACGCCTGCGACGTTAACCCCCCTCGACGTGCCATCCTCCGTGCCCATTCCCCACGCGGTACTCGATGGGCTCCGCGCAATTCAAACTACCCCGTACGAACACTCGTTTGCGGCCCGAGTCTATGGGCATACACCACAAAAGCTGCCCGGATTGATCGCGGTCGACTGGGAATCGCGTCCGCCGTGGACACTGCTCATGGATGACATTCACGCACATTATTCGCTGGCGCAGTCAGTCCACGTTCATACATTCGTATCGCGTTGCTGACTCTGTCGCTTTCAAGTCCCAAGAGAGACCAACTCGAGAGACAGCGTACCCCTGTCACCTACGTCTCTCTCCAACCATCGCATCTACGCCAGGTACACGATTTATTGGCGCGCGCGTTTTGGGAGGGCGTCGATGGTTAGTATGCTTACTAATTTGTGTATTTCTCATTGATTGCGTTCGGACGCTAGTCAGTGACGCCTTGAACTATGCCCCAGAGCGGTGTACGGTGATCGCAGTGTACGGCCACCTTGTTGTTGGTGCTGCCTTCTTGAGTTCACCCCAGGAAACGTATATCACGTACCTGGCTGTCAGAGCTGGTTGGGAGAATGCGCAGATAGCGACGTGTGTTGGCTTTCTTCGGTACTGACAGGCCACACTCACGCCGATCTTTTCAGGACGATGTTGTACCATCTCATCGCGCTCCATCCGCATCGGGACATTACCCTTCACGTTTCTGCGAATAATCCGGCGATGGTGCGTCGCTTGTTCGTGTGGATGATGGTTGGTTCCATGGTTGAAACCTACAGCTGTTATATAACCGATTCGGATTCAAGGCGGAAGAGTTTATCGCAGGGTTCTACGAGGCATATCTCGATACGAACTCAAGGGCGTCCAAAAATGCATTTCGGTTGCGCCTCCGTCGATGATCATGCACGTGTATGGTGGCGGATCGGTGGTCCGTGCAATTTAGCATGCCTTCGAGTTCAGCAATTGCCCTCCATTTACCCTAAGAAGGTCATTTCGACAACAACGAGCCTGTTGAACGGGAAGTTTGTGGCGAAGATCACAATACATCAGGTGATAAAGACAGATTCCATTGTGGGAATTGTCAAAGAGCTTGGAGATGGAGTGAACAACCTTTGACCGTAGTATGTGGAGCAAGCAGGATATGAATCCACCTCGGTCATCCCTCCGAGTATGCTGGCTAGTTGTAGCGTGATTAGCTCACAAACAACTTGGGAAGGGTGAAAAATGTGTTGCTATCTCCATCCAGCCCCACAGCTCGGAATCACCATTGATTTGCCTGCAGTGGATCGGACAAGCTCATTGCCTTACCACCTGTAATGGGAGCAGGCCTTTCCACAGTTCAATGCAATGCATTTGCAACTAATTTTCTCAGGACGATGTTGCATCCACATTCGGGATTACCATCTGCTGATAGTGCGTCATCCGTTCAGCGGACGACGATGGTTCGTCCTCGCGCTCCACAGTTGTGGTAAAGCCGATTGGATTCAAGAAGAGTTCATCACAGGAGACACGGACTCTCCAAAAATGCGTTTCGGTTACACCTTCGTCGATGGTCGTGCGCGTGTATGGTGGCGGATTGGTGGTCGTATGGATCTAGAACGGATTCAGATATTCGAGATGCACGCGGGTCAGCGGGGAGGCGTGGGCTTTAGGCCCATTAATAAATCGTGCGTGTGGGAGGACAGCCATCTTCGCGACGTTTCCGTCGGACAGCATCGAACGCCGTGAACGAAGAGGGCTCAATTCGGTCGCGAGGAATGAATGGAACCGGGCTCTGGTCCGATGCGGACCGGGGGGAGTGAGAAAGAGGAAATATGTTCTCACAGTAGGTGTGGTTGAGTGCAATGATCTACGCTCTTGCCAAATAACTAACACGCTCTCGTCTACTTTTTATTCTTCTTCTTCTTCTTCTTCACGAACACGCTACGAAAATATTAAGATGCAGTTCCCGTTCACGTTCACTCTCAACATTCCTGGCCTACACAACCCTTTTTTGGCCAAACCCGGCCCAGTTCCAGCCCATTCCCGGATCGAAGGCGGTTCCATATCTCGTCAAATAGCCTCCCTTCCGCCCCCACGTTTCCCTCCCCCAAATTCTCTCTCTCCACCCGTACCACTCGCCCGCAAGAGAGGCTGGATTCCATCTGAGCCAGAGCCGAGCCACGCCACCACCTCTACAACATCTTCAATCGGCTATCTAGACACTCCCGCAAAGTACAGGGGTATGCCCATCCGTGAACCAGAACAAGAGGCAGAAGAAATGATCGCAGGTACGTCTTCTTCTCCATCTTGCGCCCATATTCCATATCCTCCCTCTCGTCACATCCCCATTGTATGTAATCGCACTTCACATTCCACGTGCGCGCCAATAAGACCATTTTTTAAATGAAAACGAACCATCTTCTCTCCACCACTTCCATCGTTCGTTCATGTTATTTACCTGCAACTTACTCATCGTCATCCATGTAGAATTACCTCCAGCAAAGCGGCGCCGCACCCTCGCTGGCTCGATCGTATCGACAGCGCTGAGCGCTGCCCTGATCGGTACCGCAGTTGGCCTCACTGTATATCGACTGTGCGTCCTCATCTCAACCTTGGCCCTCTTGAGTTGCTCAGCCGTGCCTTAGCTGGCGAGACCGGGGTAGACAACCTGACCAACTCCCTCCCCCTCCCCCTTATCAACGCGGTGACTGGGTTTCTCATGTCCCTGAACCAGTACGTTCTGCTCTGTCGTCATTGATTTCATCTCACGTTGTACAGCCTAAACAGATCGAGCCTCCCACGTCTGTCAAGACACGCAAGCCTCGTCCGGCCCCATCGTCTGTCCGGCGTACCGCTGGCCGCCATCACCACAAGCCCCGTGCAAGATTGCAGGCTGTTACCCCTTCCCGCAGCGCATCGCCTACGCATACGCAGTCGGAGCTTGATTATGTTCATGTGCACCACCACGAGGACGATCCCGAACTTGATCTTGAACCAGAGACGGACCAGATGGACTGGATAGGCGACCGTCTCTCCTGTCTCATACAAGAAGGCCAGAAAGCCCTCGGCCGCGAGATCGTGGTGATGAGTGACGCCAAAGAGGACGAGGTCGATGATGGCTCTGACGCATGGGAGGACCAACCTGATCCGTCGACCACCGGTCCTTCCATTTCCCGTCGTAGCTCTGTCCGGTCACTTCGTCGGACACACAAGCCCCGCGACATTCCCCTCTTACCATCCTACTCCCCATACCCCATCTCACCTCCCAACAGCGCCTCCCCTCGGAAACGCCAGTTTGAGTCAGACTCGGTCCATCTATCTCCTGGACGATCAACACTTCGCCGTACCGCACGCGGAACGTCGGTCGAATCAGACACGTTTCCGCCCATCATCTCGAGTTTCAAAGAGGACGAGAGTACCTGGCAAAGTACCGAGCTTCGCGAGTCCATGGAGCGGGCTCGTGCACGGTATCTGCAGAGACAGGTTCAATGAAACCTACCTGGTGCTCGTGGAGCCCTCTTTTGCATTCCGATCATTGTGTTATTACTGTTTTTTCCTGCCCCATCGACGGTTGTAATTATTTACTTTTCCTCTTTTTCAAGCTGATCGCAGTCACGGTTAGTCATTCGATGCGACCTAGTAGTACTTGATACCTACCCATAAACACTGACCTGACCTGATACATTACTTTCGTCGTACATTACTCCAATCGCTCTCGTTCATTCATTTCTTTTTGGGGGTAAGTGTACGACGTAAAATGATAATGATAAGGAGCACATTTTCCATAGCAATCCGGTCATTCCATCATCCTGGACCCGTTTGGACTATACATGCGCTGAGTTGTGCCCGACCACACCCTCTGATATGCCAACCAACTCTGAGTCGCAGAATCACCTGACCTTCACCAGCTAACAAGGAGTAAACAAAACAGAGGTGATGAACGCTGCCACTGAGTGGGACGTGCGTCGACCCTCACTCGGATGACGAGATCTCATGATTTTTGCAGTGATATTGACCGCGATGAAGACAACCGTGACCTCGACAACCGTTCTTGGGAAACGGAAAAACTCCCGCCTGGTATTATGTCTGTCATCTAGTCCACCGCCGACAGAGACTTCCGCAACGACCGAAACATCAAATCAAGTACCTCATAAAGTCGACAAAAAAGGATCTCGCTACCCGTGCACCTATCTGGAATGCACAAAATCCTACTCGAAACCATCGCGATTGGCAGAACATCAACGCTCACATACCGGCGAGGTCAGTCTGACTGCTGGGATTTGAAAAAATTTCAAGCATCCTCATTGTTTGTCTACGTAGCGTCCGTTTACATGTAATTCATGTGGAAAATCCTACCTGCGGGAGAGCCATCTACAGGCGCACAGCAGGAGCCATCTTCCTGATTCGGAGAGACCTTATGTGTGCACGGAATCTGCGGGATGCGAGAAGCGGTTCTGGACGTTCCAACATCTCGTCGTCCACGAAGGGTCCCACAGAGGGGACAAATCTTACATTGTCAGTCTCTTTCGTGTCCCGTTCTGCCGATCTCATGGAATTCGTCTAGTGTCCCAAAGCAGATTGCGATGAGGTGTTTTCCAAACACCACCAGCTGCGTACTCACATCTGTGAAGCACATTCTCCTCCAGGGACGAAACCCTACATCTGCTCACATCCAGGATGTACAAAATCGTTTGCAACGAATCGGCACCTACGAGGCCATTTAAAAACACATGACGGTATGATTGACATTTCATTTCGAGTGATCCTATAGTCATATTTCCGCGACAGAGAAACGATATACTTGCTCGCACCTTCATTGTTTACCAGCTCCTGATAAGGATCCTGTTTACTTTGGCAAGTGGACAGCCTTGCAGGCGCACATTCGGAAGAACCATCCTCCGACGTGCACGCACCCCAAGTGCAATGGCCGCACGTTCGCTTCGCAACATAATCTCAGAGCCCATCAGAAACTGCACGAACAGCAGGAAGCGGAGGCGCATCTTTACTACAGTGAGAATGCGACAGATGCCGAGGGTCATCAACCGCGCAAACGAAGGCGGGGTGGTGAACTCGGTCGTGACTGGAAATGCGACCTTGAGGGATGTGATAAAGAGTTCAAATCAGTATGTTCTACCTTACAGACACTCGCAACACTTTGTAATATCGTCATACAGAAAAGCGCATTGACAACACATCACAACGTCGTCCATCTCGGTCAACGGAACCACGTGTGCCCCCACGAACACTGCAACAGTGCCTTTGCATACAACCATCTTCTCAAGCGCCATTTGGTCCAGCTGCACTCACATAAGATTCACAAAGAGACATCTTCAGAAGAGGAATCATCCACTACTGATGCAGATGACACTATGGATATTGAGGCGATCACTGGCAAAGCTTATGCGGCTCGTTTACGAAGCGCAATGGCCATTCGCTGCCCATACCCGCACGTCGACGCACTGGTGGTGTCTACGGCCACGCTTCATGTCTCAGGACCATCGTCTAGCAAGATTTGCAAGCATGTGTTGATGCGTGGCTACGACCTTCGTCGCCACCTGAGGTCCGAGCACGGGGTGGACACTGAAAAGGAGAAGGTGGACGCATGGGTGAAGGTGCAGAGGCACGGCCACAGAGAATGATAGTCCCGCTGCACCTAGACTCATCTAGCGCTCTTGCGGAACCTGCAAGACGACTCTCGCTTGTTGATAAATTTGCGTTCTGCCCGAGTTGTCTTAAGTGGCGGTGCATAGATGTATGTTACTGTTTGGTGCCATCGATATCCTCATCCTTGACGACCATCATGCAAAGACACAGCTTCAACGCGCTCAACTCGACCTTCATCATCGACTCCGAGTACGAGTTCGTCAAGGATCTCGGTCAGGGTGCCTATGGCTGCGTCGTCGCTGCGCGACACAAGAGATTGGGCGAAGGGTGTGCGATCAAAAAGATTACCAACATCAACACCAAGGAAAGTCATTCGATAGTCCTACATGAACAGATTTTCATCTGTATCCGTCTCTAAAGCGCATCTTGACGAAACGATGCCTTCGCGAGATCAGGTATGTCTTGGCGTGCTGGGATTGTTAGCACCGCAGCTGATCGTGTGTTTGGAGGCTGTTACATCACTTTAGAGGACACAAGAACGTGCGTGACACATCGTCCTTGGCGCGATCTTGTATGGATGGCCACTGATCCTCGGCCAACAGATAACCTGCTTGTATGATATGGACATCGTCTTCCAGTCCAACGGCAACTTTGACGAAGTGTATCTCTACGTCAGCGATAGGTGGCTTTTCATGTCCGTTGATTACTAACGCCATCTGGCTGTAGGAAGAACTCATGGAGGCTGATCTTCATGCGATCGTAAGCAACGCCCATCGTTCCTCCGCATGATCGCCGACGCACGTCTATCAGATTCGTTCAGGTCAACCACTCACAGATGCTCACTTCCAATCCTTTCTGTACCAGACCCTCTGCGGCTTAAAGTACATCCATTCTGCAAACGTATTGCATCGAGACCTTAAGCCAGGGAACCTCCTCGTGAACGCCGACTGTGAACTCAAGATCTGCGACTTCGGTCTTGCGCGAGGGTACACGCCTGGTGGTGGTACCTCCAAGTCTGCTGGAAACCAGGGATTCATGACAGAATATGTAGCCACACGATGGTACCGCGCACCGGAAATCATGTTGAGTTTCGCCAACTACGTGCGTGTGTGCGACTACGCTCGGTTTTTATTTTGCCGATCTCGGCGTAGACCACTGCCATTGATGTCTGGTCCGTGGGGTGTATTCTTGCTGAACTTCTCGGCGGAAAACCAATCTTCAAAGGCAGAGAGTAAGTCTTGACTCGGGTGTACGTGAATTGGTGACCCTAATCCTGCACAGCTATGTCGATCAGTTGAACCAGATTTTACACTATCTTGGCACTCCATCCGAGGATACTCTCCGCAGAATTGGCTCTCCAAGAGTCCGTACAGTCACCCCTGAATGATTTGTGAAGGCTAATTTGAGTCTAGGCCCAAGATTACATTCGGTCCCTGCCCATTAAGCCCCGAGTACCCTTTGCAACCCTATACCCCCACGCTAACACCCTCGCTATCGACCTTCTCTCCCAGATGTTGTGCTTTGATCCTGCGAAACGGATCAATTGTGAGCAAGCGTTGAGCCACCCGTACCTGCAAGCATGGCATGATCCAGCCGACGAACCCATTTGTGAAGCGGTATGTTTCTTCCCTGGCCTAATAAGATGCCTGGTCTTCTTTTCTCGCCGTCATTTATCTGATGCGATGCAGAAATTCGACTTTTCGTTCGAAGAGGAAGACTCGATCGAGGGCATGAAGAAGCTGATCGTCGAAGAAGTGAACTCGTTCCGAAAGGACGTACGTGGACAGACCAGAGCCTCAGGTCAGATCCGTGGGCAGGACAGGTGAGTTGCCGCCGTTATGGCGTAACTCGTGACGCCACTCTCGGTCCGATTTTCGTGCTCACATCATGTACGACCACAAGTCTTCCGATTCCCTCTCGAGACGAGATCATTAGCTCACCCGTACGCGAGTACGGAGACGTTCCGGGAGGGACGTCTGGTTACACCGTAGCTCCACACCGGCCAGTGACACCTATCATGGAGAACCCAGGCGATGAACTCGATCGGGAGCTCGCGAGGGCACATGCTGGAAAACACTGAGTTTTCAACAGGTCCGATGCGGTGGATGGAAGATGAAAGGATGGGCTGGGATATACCTCATGGCAATACTCTGAATGGATCGTCATTTATACTCGTCATGTCTCGTCTGGCCGGTTATTGTGATGGATGCATAGAGGTAGTGGTGAACACGACGAGGGACTACGAGCTTCACATTGCGGCTATTCTGCGGTTTGGCAATATGATACCGGTTGGTAGAAAAAGATTCCATGTAATCCCGGCTCGAATAGAATGAAAAAAGAAAACAAAAGAGACTGCAAGATTAATGCTAGTGAGGAACCCATTTTGTGACAACGGGTGTGTTATTCATGGCTTGACATTCCTTCTTCCGATTACCATTCCTCTTCCAAAGTGTCAACGCCGGACGATACTGGTGAATTGCTTTAGAACGTGCTGCCTTCCGGTGGTTGGGGTAACTTTCTATTATTGAAGGACCCCATCTCCCTGAGATGAGAGTATCAGTCGTCTGAAACGAAATGCGGGAGAATGTCTGACCTCCTTATACCAACCAAGATAGTCTCTATGCTGCTGTCCTTCCCCCACTGGGTTAGGACGCTGAGTTTGATAGGATCCACTTTACCGTCGGTCTGACTGACAAACGGTAGATTAACGCGAGACAGGAATTGCACGGTTGGGGGCTTTTCTGGATACGTATCGTCACAGTGAATCTTGAGGCTGTAGATCCGGTTCTCGTGAACGGTCTACCGCACGCGATCAATTTGCGATGTCTCGAATGAGGGGGTTGTTTTGTGCGGGGACGTACATGGCCAGGTCCAATGATGGTTCCATTCCAGTTGCTCATCAAGATATCATCGCTGTCCTCCAAGCCATACGAGCAAGAGCCATCGCCGATGCCTTTCTCGCCCTTTTCGAGTTCTTCGAGTAGGCGGAAATTTCGTGGAACTGTATATGCGGTCGTGTAAGTACGGCGGATGACCAGTCTAGCGTTGAATACGATGTACCCTTGGCCATGGTGTGTGTGTGTGGGTAAAGGGGAGGCCTGAAGGTGGCGGCGCCAATCGCCGACAACGGATATCGACACTGCCTCACGCAGCCATCCTTCATCACGACCAACTAAGTAGGTTGAATCACCCTCGCAATGTTCAAAGCCGGCCAGGCAAATTCTTACGATGATATTGTCGGTGCGTGATCACTCACACCCACGACGAGCTCTCCGACTGACACATATGTACGGTAGTTCAAGCTACGGACGAGAACTTGACCAGCGAAAACTGGGAGGTCATTCTCAACCTCTGTGACAAAATACAGGAGGAAGGCGAACCTGGGTACTCGTTCATCTCACCTCCAGCACGATCCACCGCCCTGACGTTCATGTCTACACAGTGCTCGCAATGTCATCGCCGCCGTCATCAAACGTCTCGCACACCGCAGCCCGAATGTCCAACTCTACGCACTCTCTCTTGCAGAATCACTCTCCAAGAACTGTGGGATCGATCTTCACCGCGAATTGGCTTCCCGAGCGTTCACTCAGGCCGTCGAAAAGCTCATCACCGATCGGGTACGTATCCTCGGTTTGATTCCGGGAGATACGTCCTCACAATGTATTCAATCAGATTACCCACGACAAAGTTCGCAAAAGAGCTTTGACCTTGATCGCAGTATGGGCGGCTGAGTTTGAAAGAGACTCTTCGCTCGGTGTCATGGGAGAGTGTTACAGCAATTTGAAAGCAAAGAGTGGGATCAGTCTTCTCTGCGCTCCTGTGTCAGCTACTGATTGGTATTTCCCAGATTATAAATTCGAGCCACCAGACGAGCCTGCTCCGCCCACCATCGACGATGATGTACGACGGAGGGAGGAGGAGGAACTTCAGCGCGTCCTGGAGATGTCCATGCACGACAAGGGTGGCAGAACTGGGTATGCCGAATACTCGGTACAGTCGAGCGGTGCAGGTGGATCTTCCTTCGCCGCAGCAGCCCGTCCCAGTAGCAGCAGCACTACAGCATCCTCTCATCCATCAGGCTACGTAGCTGCTCAGAGTCCGCACAACATGCACAGAGCCGCAGCATCGTCTACTTCATCACTACCATCGCAATCGGTCGCCACCCCAGCACCTGTCTCAGCCCCCATAGTCACCCGTGTCAAGGCCCTATATACCTTTGAACCCACTGAACCAGGAGAACTCCCGTTTGAAAAAGGCGACGTCATCAAGGTCGTCGACCGTGGCTACAAAGATTGGTGGCGCGGCCAGTTCAAAGGGAGGACCGGGATATTCCCGGTCAACTATGTGGTCAGTGTTTTCCTTGGTTGATGGTCGCTTCTCATTTAATAAAACCTGACAGGAACCATTACCAGAGCCAACCGCGGCCGAGCTGGCGAGAGAAGCAGAGAAAGAGGCAGCCGTGTTTGCGCAAGCTGCGAATGTCGACAAGTTGTTGACGATGCTTCGCAACATAGACGCTTCTGGGGAAAACCTTGCAGACAATGAAGAGATTCAGGTTCGAGAGTCGTGGACATCCCCATGTGTCGTGGCCCTGACCCTCGGCAGGAATTATATCGTACTTCAATGGCTCTTCGACCGAAGATAGTCAAACTCATTGACAAATACAGTCAGAAACGAGGTATGATCCCCAGATTTTCTCTCAAAGGGTATATTGATAGGCCTCGTTCAGCCGATCTCGTGTCGATGAATGAAAGCTTCGTCAAGGCACGGGTCATTTTCGATCGGATGATGGAAGACAGCCTTGCGAGACACTCTGGGAGTACGTATAAAGCCTCGTTCGTTGCATTCGCGACTTGACGCCACATAGTGTATGATTATGGCCCACGACAAGACTACAGCCACGGACAAGCGCCATATGGCCGTCAAGAGTATGGTCCTCAGGCCCCGTACGGTTATCCTGCTCCTACGCCTGGCTTTGATCAGCAGCCACCTCAGCAACAGTCACCGTATGGCTATGTCTCACCAACTGGCTATCCCGAGGGTTCGTTCCCACAGCAGCATGTTGATCATGGGTATGGACCCGGACAAGGGTACGCGCAGGGAAACACCCAACCCGTCCCGCCTACTGCACGGTCTCCTTATCCCCAGCAACTTCAGCCACAGCCACAACCACACCTCCATCCTCAGCTGCAACCTCTGTCTCAGCCCCAGTCCCTGTCTCAGCCCCAGTCCCAGTCCCAGCCCCAGCCCCAGCCCCAGCCTCAGCCGCAGCCTCAACCTCAGCCTCAGCCTCAACCTCAACCTCAGCCTCAGCCCGAGCCGCAACATCAAGCCCAAGCTCATCAACAACAGTACTATACCCCGGCAGCTGGAGCCACACAGGCGACTCAACCTCAGGGACAAAGTCAGCAAGGCCCAGAGCAGCCCGGTCCACCATACGTGTATGATCCTCACACTACGTACGCGGATCCAAACGTTCAAGCCTGGGCTCAATACTATGCCCAGGGAGGCAAAGACCCCGCGGGAGCAGTTTACTTTTTCTCGGTGCCTGGTGTAACAGATGGCCCACCAGAACCCTCACCGCAAGGCCCAGCTGACCTGGAGCAAGGCGGTCAGCGCCAAGGGCTTTCGCCAACTCAAACCGCTTCTCAACCCCAAGTGACGTCTCAGCCGGGGATCTCTGATCAATCGTCTTATTTCCAACCTACTTCTGCTGCATCGCAACCTCAAGGACCATATGGATATCACGTCGATTCTTCTAGTAACCCGCAGTTGCCAATAACGCAGCCCGGGGCAGGAGCATTGTACAGCTATCCATCTCCTCAACCAACTTCGCAGTCACCACAGGGTCACGGACCTACGTACGGAGGAGGACCAGGACATGGGGATGTTCCATCAGCGGCATATGGACCAGGATCAGGGTATGAGTATGGAGTTGGACCGCTACAGCATCAGTTTTCTGAGATGGGTATCGGGTCGGGGACGGGAGGAGTGCAGCAACATGCATACGCTGTGACGGGAGGTGCTCCATCCTAACTTCGCAGACATCAACGTGGAAAATATATTCTAGTGTAGTTTTTTTGCGAACTTGTGCGTTTGTTCCAACAAACCCTAACCATAAGTTATTATACAATTTTTTTTTTGGACTTGACGCGACCCC
Source organism: Porphyrellus cyaneotinctus (assembly GCA_038091315.1). Classification (NCBI taxonomy): domain Eukaryota; kingdom Fungi; phylum Basidiomycota; class Agaricomycetes; order Boletales; family Boletaceae; genus Porphyrellus; species Porphyrellus cyaneotinctus. The sequence goes on along the minus strand of JBBPOF010000033.1, from coordinate 4,271 downwards.
CCCACGACTGACTTGAAATATGGCTCTTCCAACTCATGGACGCGTTATACTCAACACCACCGTTGGCGAGATCGACGTCGAATTATGGTCAAAGGTATGCACGAGGACCTCTATGAAATAGCTATGCGCTCAAATGGTGGCGTGCTGCAAGGAAACACCCAAAACATGCAGAAACTTCATAGCACTCGCTCTGGAAGGTGAGTGGACTGCACCGCGCTCCACGAACTACGGCTGACCTCGCGTAAACTGGCAGGATATTATGATGGTGTCATTTTCCACAGGTAGAGATCTCCAATTTCTCAAACGATCGACGTCTCAGACTGCAACGTAGAGTCGTCCCTGGCTTCCTCGTCCAAACTGGCGACCGAACCGGCACAGGTGCAGGTGGAGAGTCATTTTATGGTGGTACGTGTCCGAATGTTTGATGGCCTTGGTTCTCGGGAACACGCGTACGATCGCTCCTGCAGAACCATTTGAAGATGAGATCCACCCTCGGCTGCGGTTCATGCATCGCGGGCTCGTGGGGATGGCTAATAATGGAACCAAGAATGCAAACGAGTCACAATTCTTTATCACCCTTGGTGTGTTTCTGCGCTGCGTTTCGGCGTGTGTGATGGGTCTGACTGGGTGTGTCTTGCGGCTAGACCGGGCGGAGGAGTTACATGGCAAGCATACACTGTTCGGGAGGATCGTCGGTGATACGCTGTACAGTACGTCCTCAAACTGTATGTGTGTATTTCATGGTTGACGCGCCATCGAGATGTGTTGAAGACTGGAGAGATGGGTGCGTGTTCGTGTTACTCGCTTGTACATGTGCGGACGAAACGACCGTGATAGAGCTTGACGAGAACGAAAGACCACTCTAGTGCGTGTCTCTACTAGGGCCCATTCCGTCGGCGATTCTGAAGCCGACATTACTAGTCCACCGAAGATCAAGTCTATTTCGGTGGTGGACAACCCGTTTCCTGACATCATACCACGCATCACAGCGGCGGAGAAGCGTGCACAGCAACGTGCCCGTGAAGCTGCACAGCGTGAAAGGGAAGAAGCAGAACGACGCAAGGGTGCGAAGAAGTCAGTGACACGCAGTCTTTTCCAATTGCCTTCATCAATCGTCGATGGCACGTTTTTTTCAGGAATGTCAAACTGTTGAGCTTTTGGGACGACGATGAAGGAGGCGATGCTGAAGACCGGGAACCAGTCGTGCTGAAGAAGAAGGACATGGCACGCCCTGATTGTCAGTTTTTTTCTCTGGTCCTCGGATCACATTTTGCTCTAACTATTGGAAATTGTAGTGATCGAGCCAATTCCGATGCCCGATACCACGAAACCATTACCAGCGCCCCGAAAAGTTGACCGAGAACAGCCGGATTCCAGTGGCGAGAGCACTCCAGCACCCCCAAAGGTATGTTTGAACTTTTTTTAATACATGCAAGGCATTCGCTGATCCCACACGTTCAGAAGGACGTTGAAACGAAGGAAAACGACACGGACGTTTCCAAAATCAGAGAAAAGCACGCACAGGACAAGGCTTCGGTCAGGTAACACAGCATCCATTGACTCTCGAACAGCGCTGACCCTTCCGCAGCGAAATGCGCCGTTCCGAAATTGAGAAGATGGAAGCCGAGATACGAAGGCTCACCAGACGACGCGAGGGTGGCGGTGAGGACAGCGACGAGGAAGCTAAGAAGAAAAAGGCAAAGACACAGAAATCATATTTGGCGGAAGAGCTGGCCAAGTATGCCAAGGGGCGTGGGCTACACAAGAAGGGGAAACGGAAAGACGAAGGGGACGTGCTTGCCACGATGGACAAATTCAGAGGCATATTACAGGCGTCGACGTCTATGGGGAACATAAATGGAGAAGACGAAGCCACCAGGAATGGGGGAGGAGATAGTAATGGAGATGGAGATGGAGAAGCACAACCTCAAGAAGAAGAGGTGGTTATAGAGGTGGACGATGACCGAGGGTTCCTGAACCATGCTCTCAACTTTCCCAAAGACGATGGAGAGGAGACAAGAAAGGCTGAGCGGGACTACGAGGTCATCGACCCGAGACAACGCAGTGCCAGAGCACGGGAAGAAGAAAGAGAGAGAAAGCGTGCAACGAGAGGGAGGGGTGGTTTCGGTCGCTCCAGACGGTAGTCCAGGCCAAAGTATCCCTACACTCCGACATTAGCTGTGTATCAGTAGTCTTCACCTCGGAGTTTCCGCCGGGCCGAAATTGCCTACAGCAAGTCGGAATAAAATATTGATACCATCTATCATGTACTCGGACATCGCAATTTCCTGAATGCCGCCTCATTGATGCGACCCAAGCGCTGGGCAGCCCTCCGTCGGAGTTGCCTGCAAGCCCATCAGTTCAATGGCAGCGCTTCCATTGCCACACTACTAGTTCTGGACAATGGCCAACTGTTGACTTTGGAGACCGACGATCTTTCTTGCGAGGAGCATGAAGGGCCGAGCGTTTACGGTATATAACTTGTCAGGAATGGAAAGCTGATAGAGATGTCACAGATATGCAAACCTTGTTGTAGACTTACGGTGGCCTCACGTTCGCCATGGTGCCTTGGTGGTACATCAATCATAGATCATCCATTGGTTCATCACGACTAAATAAAAGGTCAATGCGATAAGGAGTGACCGGGCGGAGCATGCTATTGGCGTTGGCATGTGCGCTTACCACTGCCTGCCTGTGGACATGAATGCCACCATGGGAATAGATCCGAACTTTTTTGGTCACATTCCAGAAGCGAACCATGCTGGGCCCTTGGAAAAACGAATCGAGCTGTCGTTACAACGTGCGTGGTAGAGTTACGTTGCGTCATCTTGTTATTCAATCTCATGATTGGCATGACAGCATCAACGTCCTAAGGGTGTAAACCATATCGGCGCCACTCGGCGGCGTCCTCGAGGGGACCTGCAAATCTTGCGATGGTTTGTGTTCATATTCCGATTAGGTGACCACTCCCGTAGAGACACGAAGTATCTGTCATATAGTCTCAGCTTTCGGTCACAATTTGTGAAACGGAAGGATACTTACGAAGAAGGCGTGTTTTTGGAGGACCTGATCGGCATTGTGTCAGACAGACAAAGTTTTATCAGGGCGTTGGGTTAATTTCCCTTCTGAGCAAGCACACGCGGGACATTGATGCCTGATAAGTGTCAGTGATGCGTTTAAGGTGCGGGTCGAATGTGCATACAATATTCTTTCTGGATGGGTCGCTCGTACAACAACCACGAGGAGTCCCTGATGGAAACATAGCCCACGTGCAGAACGCTTTCATGTAGCTTTCAAAGCATTCATTACTGTTCCAAACGAAATGCTCTCTCTGACTAGCCAGAACGAAGGTTAAGCGGAGCACGCAGGACCAAAGGTAGATACCCGTACTCATAGCCATGAGGACCCTTCCATCGATCACACTCAGAGAGCAACTTGGACCAATCGACACGCTCGAAGGGACATTAATTAACTCCATGACCACGATTCAAAATATGACCGTGGCAGAAGGCGAAGGGCGAATGTAGTGGCGTGACCCCCACGAGTTCAATGACGCGTCTCGAAAGTTCTTTGGACTTGCCAGTCCGTCTAGTGGAAAGGTGAAGCAGGTGGGCGTTGTTGGATGAATCTGAGGGTTTGCTCCCTGTCACTCCGGCTTGGAGCCCTCTTTTCTGCGCGGGGGAAGGGGAAAAGGTGGTTTGACCTGGCGAGAGGAAATTTCGGGAGGAGGTGGAATGTACCCACGATACCATCTCTATTCAATTGCGACTACGGGTGGCGATCGGCGTAATTCGAATTACCGCCTGCAAAACAACCACCTCCCAGGACTCACATAACTCAGTGGTAATTCTTCCTCGGGCAGGGTATTCGACCTGTACGACCAACTGATTTTCACGGTGGTCATGCATGATGCTTGCTAACCTCAACAAACTGCCATTTCGTGGCACGTCAGACAAGACAAAATCAACCACCGACCGTTGCAGGCTTAACCATCCTGTGCAGTCAAGACGTGGTAAATTTCTGCTTGGAGGCACGTTTAGCATACTGAAATGTCCATAGATTAATTCGAAATGATTGGATTGTACTGATAGAAGCATCAGATGGCATCAACCCGCGGGTCTTCTTTCGTCGCCATTGCCAGTTTAAGCTGGAATGGACTAGGGTCCATCTCTCTCACAGATTGACTGTGACGCCCATATCGCCGAATCTTCGATGAGATGAGACGTCCCAAATTTTATATCGTCGGAAAAGCCCATCCCTGCGCGCAGACA